>JACEHZ010000388.1:0-125000 GCA_017893485.1 Hemerocallis citrina
CCGGTGTTTCAGAACCGTCTGCAGGTACACAAGACCTCGGATCCGAATCCTCTGATCCGAGCCCAGAACTCCGAGCCACCCCGAGGTCGCCACGAACTCCACCCGGTCAGTCAAGGGTCGGCAGACGAGCAGCATTCTCCTTCAAATACAAATCGAGTCCGAACTCACACCTGGTGCATCCACACGTCTCCCAGAAATAAACCGCATCAGGTTGGCGCCGTCTGTGGGAAGACTGCTTCAGAAGCCGACCCGAGCACGACCATCAAGGCACCTCGACAGCCGAATTCTCATGGCCTCGAAGGGCAAGGGGGCTGCTTCCTCCGTCAACCGACGGGACTCGCCCCCACCAATCGCTAACGCCGGTCCACACACTTCAAAACACAGGGCTTCCCATCAGGGATCCCAAAGGAGCGTCGCCCGCCAAGACCAGCCCGACCTCCGAGGAGTCATCATCAACCGACAGGTTAACCGCAACAGGGGAAGGGCCGCTTCCAACCCGGCCCCGAACCATCCAAGACCACCACCCGAGGGACGGAGGTCAGCACTCAGCCGCATCGGAAGACAGCCCTCGGACCGACCGAACAGGGTCGAGGGAGCCCCCGTCACTCATAAAGAGTTCCGAGAATTCCGGAGAGAAATTCTCGGGGCCCTCCGACGGGCCCCCAGGGAGGAGACCTCCCACTCCCAAACTAGGTCGGATGCCGAGGCCAGCATGTCGCACACGTCCACTATCCAGCTAGAAGACGGCGGCGTACTCCTGAGGCGCCTCCAAGAAATGGAGGACCGCCTCGATCACATAGGGAACGGCGACCGACGAGTGGCTCAGGGATACAGACCCATCCGTCCTCCCTTCTCCGCCCCCATCCTTCAAGTAGAGATACCCAGGAATTTCCGACCTCCTCAATTCGAGACCTACGACGGCGAGGGAGATCCCGCTGATCACATGGAGGGTTTCAAAACCCTCATGATGATTCACAGCGCCTCGGATCCCCTGCTGTGCCGAGCCTTCCCCGCCACACTCCGAGGTCCGGCTCGTGAATGGTACTCCAAGCTCACCCCCGGCTCCATTTACTCCTTCGACCAACTAGAAGGCAATTTTCTCGCTCACTTCGTCACCAGTCGGAAGGCAGAAAGGACCAGCGCCTCGTTACTTGGGCTCATGCAGATAGATGGAGAATCCCTCAGAGTGTTCGTCCGAAGGTTTACCACGGAAGCCAGGGCGGTCTCCTCCCTCGATCCAGGCGTCGCCTCCGCGGCCTTTCGGCACAACGTCCGTCACGAACAGCTGAAAGCTTCTCTAGCGAAGAGACCCCCCATCGACTTTCCCGACCTCCTCAACAGGGTCGAGAAATACATTTGAGCAGAAGAGGCCCTTAGCCCCGAAGACGCCAGAGAGGCCAACCCGAAGGGAAAGCGGAAAGCCGAAGAAGTCGAGCCATCAAAGAAAGCTCCGAGGGACGCAGGGGCCGTAAAAAAGATCCCGCCGATCCCCCGCTTCGAGAAGTACACTCCCTTGACGCATAATGTATCCGCCATCCTCTTAGAGATCGAAGACAAAGGCATTGTTCGACTACCTCCCCGACCCAACAACGGCAAGAACCGAGATCAGCGCTTCTACTGCCGCTTCCACAGAGACCATGGGCACGACACCGACCAATGCCGGGCCCTGAAAGACGAGATTGAGGAACTCATCTCCAGGAGGTACCTCCGAGAATTCACCCGAGAAGTCCCGCGGGATCGACGAGATACTAGGAACCGGAGGCACTCGCCCCCGAACCCTACTCCGAACCGCATCCAGAGTCGGGATCCCGAGTCCGAGGGAGCCGCGGACCCGCCATTTATCTTACACTGTGTCCATGGTGGGCCAATGGGAGGGGAATCGAAAACTTCCCGAATGGCCTTCATCCGAGAAGTGAATGCTGTCCAAGACAACCCCTCCCCCAAGCTACAACCCATGCCAGTCTCATTCTCAGGGGAGGACCTCGAAGGCGTTCGCCTCCCCCACTGCGATGCCCTCGTCATTAGCCTCTACATGGCTAATTGTGAGGTTCGCCGAATCCTCGTCGATAACGGCAGCTCAGTGAACATTCTTTTCCTCGAAGCCTTCGAGAATCTGAAGTTACCTAGGGGCAAGCTCAAGCCGGCCGGATACACCTTGCATGGGTTCTCCGGCGTCCCTGTCGTGATAGAGGGGATTGTCACCCTCGACGTTACTGCAGGATCGGCTCCCATCAAGAGGACCGAGTCTATGGACTTCATGGTGGTCAACGTCAAGGCAGCCTACAACGCCATACTCGGCCGACCCGGGTTATGCTCCCTCCAAGCAGTGCCTTCGGCCTACCATCTGAAGCTAAAATTTCCTACCCCACAAGGAGTCGGCATCGTCCGAGGCAGCCAAGAAGCAGCGCGATCGTGCTACATGACCACCGTCGGGGGAGGAGTGTTCCCCCTCGACGCCGTCGAAGTCAAACCAGAGAAGGACGGCCCTACCCCCGGACCTGCCGTCGAGCAAGAGAGGTTCCCCCTTTACACCAAGCACCCAGTGGATTCTTGCGAAGAACGAGCATAGGTTTTAACTTAGCTAAGAAATGAACCTTTTGTAAAGCTTTCCTTTGTAAAGGGCCGTTTTTTTAGCGGCCCCCCCTGTCTTATACGAAGGAAGTCTCGTTGTATCATACTCAGAACGCCTCGGCAGATCCGACCTCGACACCGAAGACTTCACCTCACCCCACTCCGATTCCTCACAAAACGATAAGGCCGAACCACATCCCCTTCATCATCTCGTATGCTATCAACCGAAGCTAAGGGTGAAATGAGTTCCCTATTCATGTTCCTTTATTAGGTTCAGAGGAAACCTACAAAGAGAACCAACTCGAAACACATAAGCAAGGAGGTTCGGAAAGGTCCGGTGCCAAAACACTTGACAAGTCATAGATACTTTTTTATAAAAATTTTGCTGCGTCTTACAAAAAGGCGGTGGCCAGTCCGCGGGAGGCAAGCACAATTAGAAGGAGGGAAAAAGAAAGAAAGGCAAAACTATACAACTCGATTTCCCTCCTCATCATCGATAGGGTTCGCCAGAGGGTCGACGGCCGGGTCGACAACGGGCCCCTCTTCGACAGCAGTCTTCGGGGTCCCATCGATCTCCATGTCATACTCAAAGTTGGACAGGTCGACGGTCGGATAGAAGTGCCTCACATGACTGAGGGCCTTCGCGTAGCACTCATCCTGGGCGGCGATCACCATCCGCTGACCCGCATCCGTCAGCTCTTTCCTCTCCTTGTCAAACGCGGCTGTCAACTCCCCCTTCTCCTTGACGAACTTCCCCTTCAAAGAGGCCACCTTTTTCCCCCACTCGGTGTCTTTGGCCTCGAGCTCCAGCTTCATCTACTGCTCCCTCTTATGCGAACCCTCGAGCTCGATCCGCATCTCCTTCATCTCTCGCTCGCTCTTGTCCGCCCGAGCACGTTCCTGTGACAGGGACGCTTCGTAGAGATTCTTTACATTAGCTCCCTGCATACAAGCCTGCGACCGAAAGGCACCCATAAGAAGAAAACTCCCGAAGCAAGACTAACGGGAAGAAGGAGGTCGACAAACTTACCAACACGGTGGCCTGCGCTAGGCGCGTAAAGGCCACCTCTACGGGCTCGCTCTCCATCATCTGGCGATCGCCAGGTGTCGCCAGCTTCTCCACCACCTCTACGGCCTGGGCTTCCCCGGTCAGACAGTCTCCCATCCGAATCGACCAGTCCGGCGCCCACCGTTGCCGCAGCATCTCCACCACCGGGTCCTCCTCCTCAAACTCTACCAAGGGACCTTTTCCCTTGTCAAGGCCGGATGCCCCCACGGGGCCCTTACCCCTCGAAGGGGCAGCCCCCTTGCTCGTCTCCGAACGAGTCTTCTTAACCCTCGGCTCGAGCGGTACTTCCGAGATAACGAGGGGCAGCTCCCTCGGCCTCTTCGCCGCCTCCCCCTTCTTCTTCCCGGCATTCTCCTTCTTCATGGCGAGCCTCCTGGCTTTGATCGATGCCTCATCCATATCTACAGAAAAAACTATTAAGAGCAATGAGCAAGAAGGTACGAAAGGATCGAAAGAAAAGAAACAAACTACATACGCAGGACGGCTGGGCTCAGTCCGACGCTCGCCAGGTGGACCTCCGTCACCTTCGTCCAATCAATACTAGGGGACAAACGAAGGCGCTCGACAAACCCCCACTCCTCGGCCGTTAGATCCCCCGGCCCCGGCGCGGGATGGCTCGGCTTGGAGTAGTTCCATCGGGTCGGAATGTCCCAGGGCTCCTCACTCCGGATCACCAGATACTTTTTCTTCCAATCCTTGATGGAGTCCGGGTGGCTATGAACGACCTTCCTCCTACTCTGAGGGGAGATATAGTAAATACCCTCAGCTGCCGAACTAATCATCAGCATCGCTCGGAACACGTTCAACCGCAGGGGTACCTGTTGTTCCTCGCACATCAGCACAAAACAGATTATCTGCTTCCAAGAGTTCGGCCCATACTACATCGGAGCCAGGGAAGCCCAGTTCAGTACTTCCCGAACAAAAGGGTGGACTGGCAGCCTTAGTCCAGAAATGAATGCGTCCACTGGGAAGACACAATACCAAGCAGACAGGGGATCGGTTGGGCGCAAAGTAGAGCTCGGCAGCATCAATTCGTAGCTGGGGCCTATATGGTACGCCAGCTGCAAAACCTCCAAGTCCCCGCCATCCAAGACGGTCAGAATCGCGTCCATCAACACCCTCTTCCGACTCGGTGAAGAGGCCTGCACACCAAAGAGCTCCTTGTCGGACAGGTCGTCAGGATATTGATGGAAATGCTTCGGCTGCACGGGCGAACCTGTCCACAGGTTGCGGTAGACAGACCCCTGGCTCGAACCACCAGTCCTCGATCCTGCCTTCCTCGGAGCCTTCTTCCTCTTCTTAGTTCGCTCCGGCGAGGGAATGAATAAGGGCCCCCGACCAGTCAGCATGGAACTCGGACCTGCACCCTGAACGGTGGGTCTCCGAACAGTGCCACCCTCGCCTCCCTCTCCCTCGGAAGTCAACTCCAAAACACGGACGCCGTCCGAACCATCATCCGCTTCCTCCAACTCGCTGCTCTCCACCACGAAGGGACGACGAGAACGCAACAACCTCGCGCCATATACCTCCTCCTCACCTATTGGTTCCTCCCACGAAACCGTATCAGAAGACTCATCGACATGTACTGACTCCCCCTCGAGTACGGGCTCCTCCCAGGACGTCGATTCGGAGACAGGCTTCATTCCCCCCCCAGACGTCGACGCTGATGAGCCAGACTGAGCCCTATCCATCTATGCCTAAACTAAGCAGACTTACCAACTCACCTGGGGTTACTTTGGAAGGGCGATCCTAGTACAGCAAGCTGCAACGATGAGCGCTGAAGGGTTGAGAAATTTTTTAAAAGAAAAGGAAGCAGCAAGAGAGGAGTGGACTGGTGGAGGAGAGGGGGGAATATTTATAGGAGATAAAGGCGACTCCTCGATTTCCGCGAGTACTGTTCATCTATTTGACATGCAACTGCCGCCTGGGAATTCGCGCCACGTCCTCAAAACGTGCGCTGCTGACATCATCCAATGACAGACTGACAGCCAGGCAAGAAGGTTAGCTCAGAAGAAATATTCGGAGGAGGGAACATTTTTTACTTAAGATTTAAGGCGCCGTCCTTAGACAGGCGCCCCGGGCTCCGAGGCGAGGTCGGTTCCCCTTTCACCCGTGAACAGCTCGGGGCTTACAGACTCGTCGGCCGAAGACCCGAACTGTTCAAGGGTGAGACAGAAACCACCATCACCTGGATCCCTATCGGAATGCAGAGTAGTCAACCTCCAATCGGAGAACAACTCATCCATCCGAGGCTCAAAGCCTTAAGACGCCGCCCTCAGCGAGCATCCTGGTTGAAAGCAGATCAACACTCAGAGATCGAGAGAAGTGCAACATTCCGAGCCAGTTGATGCAACTGCAAAGGTTCGGCCTACAAAGGCAACGGAACCTTCACAGCTGCAAACAACTGGCCCAGAATGCCCTTCATCCCTTCCGGAAGGACAGACCCTTCACAATTGCAAAACAGCTCACCCCTCGGAGTTCGGTCGTTACCCCTCTCGCCCTGATCCCCCCTGGATCTGGCCGCCGTATCAGGGCCATCAGATCCAAGAGAAGATCGGGGCGGCAGAGAAACCACCTCTCCGACACAACCGGGGGTAAAAATTGGCAAGAGACAGGCGTCCGCCAGAGCAGACACCTTTAAGGGCCAATAGGCCACCCTTGCTTTGATCTGACCCACTACGAAAAAGGGGGGGGGGGGGGGGTATTTATAGCCTCCTCCAGGGGCCAGCTTTTATGGCATAGGGGAAACCAAACGTCGGAAGACCATGCGCCCTACATTTATTAGGCGGCGCCATTAAAGCACCTGGGGAATTGGAACCTCACACAGATCCCAAGGCGCCCCCAATGCTCCGCAAAGACAGCAGACCACTCTGCTCAACATTCCCAAGGCACAACGGTTCGCCCACAATCTGACCGGCCCCTAAACCCCTCGCCAGCTCGAGACCAGTTCCTAGCACCAGAATAGTCTTCTCAGGAAGGCTCCACGGCTCGCCATCACCCTTACCGACCCGTAATCCCTCTTCAACTTGAGGTTCGGTCTGGCACCAGGGTACTCTTCTCAGGAAGAAACAACGGCTCGCCATCACCCTTACCGACCCATAATCCCTCGCCAGCACGAGGTCCGGTCTGGCACCTGGGTACTCTTCTTCGGAAGATCCACCGGCTCGCCATCACCCCTACCGACCCATAATCTCTCCTCATCTCGAGGTTCGGTCTGGCACCAGGGTAATCTTCTCAGGAAGAAACAACGGCACGCCTTCACCCCTACCGGCCCCTAATCTCTCCTCATCTCGAGGTTCGGTCTGGCACCAGGGTACTCTCCTCCGGAAGATTCAACGATTTGCCATCCCATTTCCACGACCATGAACACTCCTCCCAGGCTAGCTCCCGCACCCCCGCAGGAGTGGGGGGCTTGTGTGGTAGGATAAAAATGGCTTGCGGGCCCAACCAGGGCCCAATACAACTCTCACTCAAGAAAGGTAAAAATAACAATCTAGCTCGGCTTCGAACCATTACAGGGTCGGCGCCGAACCTCAAGTGCACCCCCACAGAACCGGCCTCCTCGTATCCGACGAGCCTCAGTGGTCCTCGGTATCCGATCCGTGACAGCCCCACGGGCCGTCCCCCCTCTCTGGCAAAGCAGGGGGATGACCTGGCACAGCCTAGGCCCTCCGATTCTCCCAGAAGCACAGAAGACCCACGATCAGCCATGTCAGCTCTATACCATTCAGGGTTTTGCCACGTCAGCCCTATACCACTCCTGGTATTGCCACGTCAGCCCTAAACCCCCTGAGCCTTCTACCACGACAGGCCCATGGGCTTTCGGGTTCAGACCCGGCCCCCAAGCGGATCCAAACCCGGTTGGGATTCTCTATAAATACTAGACCCTCACCCACCTTTTTGAGGTAATCAATCTTTTGCCACTTAAATTCACCTAGTTATTGCTACTCTCTCACAGAGACTGACTAGATCGTCGGAGGGTCCGCCACCGGGACAAACCCCGGTGTTTCAGGACCGTCTGCAGGTACACAAGACCTCGGATCCGAATCCTCTGATCCGAGCCCAGATCTCCGAGCCACCCCGAGGTCGCCACGAACTCCACCCGATCAGTCAAGGGTCGGCAGACGAGCAGCATTCTCCTTCAAATACAAATCGAGTCCGAACTCACACCTGGTGCATCCACACGTCTCCCAGAAATAAACCGCATCAAATATAAAGAGACATCTCTTAAGAATTTCAACGAATTTCATAAAGTATCTAGTTCCATAAAAGAACTTACTACAATTCATAATTAGCTTAGCAAAAATGTAACGCAAGCATCACAATCAAGTTTCTTTAACTAAATAAAGAACATGAACTTTTATAGTTTCTACACAAGAATCATACTATGTTTCATACTGGAATGAAAAGACCGCCGTTTTAATCATGGCTTAACATTGAATCATCAAAATTGGAATGAAAATGTATCCATAACAGACATATCATCAAAATTGGAATGATATTTAGGACAATTTAATCATCGGAAACATATCGACAAGTTTTCATGTTTCGTATTGGAATAATATGATTATTCTAAGTAAATTCTCTAGATATATAATACCATCAAAATTGAAATGGTATTATATATTTGTGGAATTTATGTGGAATCATCAAAATATCTAAAACATGTTAACTGCCTAAAATTGATGCTTAAGTTTGAACTTCTCTATGGCTCCAATTGGATTCTAAATTTCAAAACAATTATGATGTTAAAGCTTTGACTCAATAGCTTTCAACTCTATTTCCCCCACAGTTTTGATAATTAGATCACTTTCAAGTCTCTTAGCAAGAGCATTAGCCATACTAGTCACAATTGTACTTTTTCTATGAGAAAGTTCAACTATGCTTCTTTCAGCCTTAATATACTCATCTTACTATTATAGAGTGATTTATGGGCTACAGTGCATTATAGCTTGATAGTCGCATAACAGAATTAGAGAGTTACTTAAACTTCTTAATGGATAACTAGCAACAATTTCTTCAATCCACTCAGCCTTTTCCCCTGCAGAGGATTACACATAGAGGTCTGATTTCATGGATGATAGCACAGTGCATGTTTGCTTTTTATTTCCATAACATTTCTGTTTCTCTTAGTGTAAACACATATCTACTAGTTATCGACTTTCACTAAATTCTGAGCATCATAATACATCAGATCAGCCATTCATTCGAAGAATAACTAGAGTAGCACAAAGCAAACTCTTGAATACCACTCAGGTATCTCAATAGCCTCTTAAGAGCACTCAAATGTGTATGGGATTATTAGTGAATCTGCAGATCATACCTACCTCAAAAGCTATGTCTATTCTAGTGCAGATCTTTGTATACATGAGACTGTCAGTTCCTTTAGAATGATCTACCTGTCTCATAGTTGCACCATCATTAGGTGTCAACCTTTTATCATAATCATAAAGTGTTTCAAAATACACTTTCAATCACCACATCCCCACTTTTGAAACATATTTTGATTTGATGAGTTTGACTAAGAGTTATCCCTTGCCAACTGAAAACTCACCCTTATACCAATGGTGTCCACAGTACCTAGGTTTTCATGTTGAATTCTTTGGATAGCACAATTTTACCTTTATTTATAATAGAGGTCACTTCCAAGAATATGCATGTCAACAGAACAAGTAAATAATAGCCACTATATTTGACACACCACAAAGTTGAAGGCACTGATCTGAATTACTTGATTCATATACTAGGCTCTTTCAAAAATTTGTCAAATTATTTATTCGTTGGCTATACATGTTTTAAAAACATATAATGATTTTACTAAATTGTAAATCTTGTTCACTAAACATATTAGTTCAAAATTTTCCAGTACAAAACTGTTCAGTACAAAACATCAAGTACAAAGCCTTTTAAATATCCGTTATGAATGACAAAATTTTCAATAGATGTAAGGATAAGAAAAATACTTATTGTAGCAATATGACAAACATATGAGTAGACATCAAATAAATCTACCTCATTTTTCTCAGTCAATCCGTTAGCTACTAAAAAACATTAAAATTGCTACTGAACAATCAAAATTAAGTTTTTTCTACAGAACCTCACTTACTTACTATAGTTTTAGCCCATTTCGGCAGATCAACTAAATTAAAGTATTATTGTATGACACAGAATCATCTCATTGTCTACTAAAGACTCTTCTTAGCTCATTTGTCATTCAGGTTTTTTTTGTGTGTCAGTAAGGCTGGTTCTTGATTCCAACTGTGAATCATTGAACGTGTCTGTAAGACTAGATTATTTCATACATTTATCTTTGATGAATACATCCTCAAAAAACTCTGCAAGTCTAAATTCTTCTAACACAAATTAGATAGATCTAACATCTGTCCACAGAACTACATTCTGCCCTTTCTAAACACACACAAATATTTATTGTATGTCCTACTTTAGGCCTTCTAGGGTCATGTACTCTAACAAATGTATCACAACACAAATTTTCACTTTAACAAAATTATTTGTGTTTTTATGCCATAATTTACAAGGTGTATTCAATTTAAAGGGTAGTAACACATTAGAGATATGATTAACAACACAACATCACTCATAATTACACAAGACAAACAACAGTCAGTAATATAGAAATCAATATTTCACTAAGTGTTTGATTCTAACTTTTATTAATACCGTTTGACTGTTGTAAGTACAGTGCAGTAGAGATTATGCCCAATGCAAACTTCTCTAAAGTTGTTAAAACATATTCACTACCTCTATTGAATCTGAACCCTTGATTTTTATCATTTAACTATAGCTTTTAATTCATTAAGAATAACAAGTGCTTCATTCTTCATATATATGACAGTTATATTAATCATCTACAAAAGAGATTAAATACTTATGGCCAACAATTATCTCACATAGTCACAAAGCTACTACTGAGATCACAAATACCAGAATGTATTGATTCAAAAAGTTATGAACTCCTAGAGACCATACAAAATAATTTTCTAGTGATCAAAATCTGAATTCAAACTTCACATTTGTCATATTTAATGAAGTGTCATTTAGTAGAATTATAAGTTTTAACAAAAACAAACAATTTAATATATAGTTCATAGTGATTCTAATTTTCAAAACAACTTGGATGTTAAAGTTTTTTACTCAATAGCTTTTAACTCCAGTTCTCCCGCAGTTTTGATGATGTCCACTAGCTCAAACACATTGAGCGAAGAGTTCTTTCCTTTATTCGTTCTTCATCATCTTCAGAACGCTAAATGAGATAATGACTAACATATTATAATTCAACTTTGCACACACAGTACAATGAACGAGAGAGAACAAAACGTAACTAGTAGAGTCATATTCTATATTAAAAGATGCTCTCTCCTAAGTTACAGACATTTGTTATACATCTTTTATAATTTTTTTATTTTATTTTAAATTTTAGAGAAGCAAAAAATGTAATCTCATACAAACTGCAAATAATGAATTTGTCAAAATATCTATACAAATAGTATGATAAAACACTTAACAATCCTAAACATGCTAGTTTTCTAAAGTGAGAATAACTATGATCTAAAACTCTCAATCATATGATCAAACGCACAAAACGTTAACACATTCATCACATGAAAAATACTAAGAAAATTAGAGTAGATCATACCGACACTTCAAGTTAGAAGTGTTTTTCAAATTTGATGGAGAAGCCTACGTGGTGCAGACTTATTCAACCGTGATGCATATCCATCGTCTCCAACATACCCAATTTGTAGGTAACATTAAAGTTCCTACATTCATCAAATTGTTCAAGATTAGGCAATTAAATAAATTATTAGCACTATCTAATTCTAGCAATAATTTAATTGGAGATCCGAATTTTATAATCAACATGCAGTTTAACTAATCAAAAATAGATATTTGGTTTTAGCACATAGCCAAAACAACTGTTCAACTTCTAGATATTAACCCTAATTTCTCACAAAACCTAACAATCTTGAGATATATTCACCCTATGTATCAAGATTGGAATACCTAGACTGCTATCACAAGCCAGTATTTATCTCTAAATACTGGTTTTGGGTTATAAGCCCACAAACCCGCGTTCCAATATCCAATCAATTGTACGTTCAATACACGTGTTACTCATATGCACACATAATATTTATATAGAGAGAATATACTAATATATCCAACAGTACCCAAGTTCTACTTAGGGTGCGGTGTTTTCCTCGCTGGCATAGGTTGGGAGGAAGACGTAGTCTCGGACGAGTAAGACCCCGGAGGGGCAGAGGTCCACGTATTTACTGGGCTGTTGGCTTTCAGTATATTAGGATACTGTGGCTCACTGATCGACAAATTAATAAAATAAATAAATGCGAATGAGAAAGTAAACAAAGTGAAGTGTGAATTAGAAAGTAAAGAAAATGAAATGTGAATGAGAAAGTAAAGAAAGTGAAATGTGAATGAGAAAGTAAAGAAAGCATATGATGTGATATGAAAATGAGAAAGAAAAGAAAGTATTTGATATAAAGTGAAAATGAGAGTGAAGTAAGTACCTGAGTGGAAATGAATAAGTTGAGTGAAAGAAAATGTATATATATGAAGATGAATATGAAGGAATATGATTCATGAGTATGTAAATGAAAATGAATAGTAAAAGAAGTGTGTGGTTAAATAAGTGTAAAAAATGAGGTAATTGCATTATGTAATTATAAGTGAAAATATAGAAATGGTGATATGCAGATAATTATGAAAAGATGAACATTTGTGTTATGGGATTAAATATACAATGTGAAGGAATTAAACATATGAATTAGTTTGATGTTATGTATTTTGAATATGAAAAATGAAGAAATTATATATATGAATTAATATGATGCGAGGAATATGAGTATAACAGTGAAGGAATTATGTATGTAAAATTAATGTGAGTAACTCGAAGAAATTGTGGAATGGAAAAGAGTAAAAGAAGTAAAGAAAATGCGTATGTATGAGATAAAATGATATGAATGAAAAGTAAAGTTATATGTGATGTTAGTTTGATGCATAAAGTGATGTGTGTTAATTGATGGATATGAGAATGTTTTCAAAACTAAAGATATGTGTGATGCGAGTTGATGCCTTGGAATTGTGTCGAGTAACTACTCGTCCGCTATTTCTATGGGAATAATGGGAACTACCTGCCTTGGCACAACTCTCAAGGTGAATTAGTAGGTTGTTGATATGATGGTTGTAATGTGAGAAGGAAAATAAAGTAACAAAAAATTATAAGATGAAAATGAGTTATAAATAGAGTAATACCTGAGCTATCGGCTTGAGATGTGATGTTGTATTACCCAAGGCTTTGGGGGTAAAACATCTCCTCCTACGTCGACTCCTGAGGTGCAGTGATTATTACCCAAACTATGTTTGAGGTGCGGTGTTTCCCTCGTTGGCTTCGGCTGGGGAGAAGAACCCAAGATCTACTTGGGGTGTGGTGTTTTCCTTGCTGGTATAGGCCCGGAGGACGACGTAGCTTCAAGGGTGTCAGACTCTTTGTGTGCAGCTTCCCGCGTGTATACTGAGCAATCGGCTTCAGTTTGATGAGTTTTGTGGGCACTGAGAAAGAAAATAATACATATAAGAAATTGTGTATGTTTGTGTATGGAAATGGATATGAGAATGGTAAGTGATATTAAAGAAAATGAGTGAAATAAAAGGTATGAAATTGTATGGGTTTACGAAAGAAAAGAAAGCAATGATAAGTGTGTGATGAAATAAGAATGGATAATATAATGAATGCAGGGTACTATAATGAATATTTTAATCTTTATATGATGAAACCGAATGTATGTGTATAAAGCGAAGGAATAAGTTAAGTTATGAAGTAAATTGTGCTTTTGCTTTTAGCAGGAAGTATGATGATATATATATATATATGGTGTAAGAATGTGGGTAAGAATGTGGGAATAGAACTTTATACTTGATATTATGATGATTATTAGTAACGGAGTGAAGAGGTCCTCTGTAGTGCACAGGTGAGGCGTGGATTTTGGTTCTGAGTGGATCATTTTCTTTCTAAATTTTTGTATAATTTAGTGACATGAATAGTGAAGTTTATGGTTTAAATTATATTTTGGGATGTATAAGTATGTAGATGGCGATGATGAACGTAGTGTGGGGCAGTTTGATATGTTTTTGACTACCCTAGACCCCCTACTGTTACAGGTCCTCTGTAGTGCAGAGGTGAGGTGTGGATTTTGGTTCTGAGTGGATCCTTTTCTTTCTAAATTTTTGTATAATCTAGTGATATGAATAGTGAAGTTTATGGTTTAAATTGTATTTTGGGATGTATAAGTATGTAGATGGTGATGATGAACGTAGTGTGGGGTAGTTTGATATGTTCTTGACCCGTACCCATCTCGTTGTGAAGTACCGGGGTTTGTGGTTGGTTTTTGAAATGTTTTTTTAATAGTTTTTATAAAAATCTTATATGCTTTCGAAAGAAATTTATGGTTTTTATTTGATATTTTATTATGAGTTTAGCCCCCAAAACATTATTTATATATATATATATATATATATATATATATATATATATATATATATATATATATATTGCCTATGTGATTCTGCTGATTTTGGCCTAGGGTGTAGTACCCCGTATTTTCAAATATAATTTTAAAGATTTATAAATGAATTAAAATGATTTTCTGGAGAATTAATAAATATTTTTCTAAAGATTCATCTTTTCGCACTTGCAAAACACGTGCAAATGTTTTCTTGAAGAGTTCAAAAGCCAAAATTATTTTGTGAAAAATCATTATTTATTATTTGGGATTAATTTAAATTTTTCTGGATTTTTCTGATATTTATTGGACCTATTTGCAAATATTACAAAAAGAATGATCTTTTTGCAAAATTGTCATTTTGAGGGATGAAAGTGCAAAATTGTTTTCCTGGACTTTTTTAATCAGTGCCGGCTAGAAATGAATGGTTTATTTTGTTTTTAAATCTCAATTTAATTGGTTTTATCAAGTTTTCAAGTATAGGGGTCTATTTATGTAAAGTTATATTTTAAAGGGGTTATTTTGCAAATATGTTCAAAACCCTAATTCTTCTAATTCCGGCTATTTAAAAGGTGGAGTGCAGCCGTCTTTCGCTGCACAACACAAAGGTTTTATTGTTTTTATTTTTCTTGGAGATTGAAAGAGAAGATATTGGATTTCGCAAAAAGAAGGGTTTTGCTTATTCTCCATTAATTCGATTGGATTCTTCATTTGAGGTGAGTGACTTGTTTTCTTTTTCTTTTTATTTTGTGAATGTTGTATATAAGTGATGTAAATTATTTGTTGTTTTGTTTTATGTATGTGGTATGTGGTGTTTTCGTCTATTCGAAAGAATGCTAGGGTTTGGTATGAATATGTATGTTGGATGGATGATAAAAATTGGATCTTTGAGAAGAACCCTAGTTGTTGTGAGTAGAATTGCATGTGGATGATTTTTGGATTGTAGGAGAACCTAATATAAATTTTGAGTAGGCTATTTTTTTTGGATTTATTGCTGATTTGATTGAGTATGATGGATGTTATGTATTAATTGATTAAAGAAGAGATTTTTGGACTATTGGTGAGTTGGATGAATGCAACTTGGCCATGTAAATGATAAATTTGTTTTGATTCATGAATCAACTATTGAGAATAGTTGAGATTGAGTTTGAGGAATTTTGAGAATGAGTAATGGATTCAAAGACCATGTCTTGAGGATTTGAGTTGTGATGACTAAATTGGAGATTGATACATTTTTTTGATTAAATTTGGGAATTTGTGATTTTGTGAAAGATTTCATTTGAATTTGGATTTACTCAAATACTAAGTTTGATATTTGAATATTTTGTTATTTTAGTTTATGGATTGGTGAAGTTTTCTTTGGTGCACGAACATACACGGACGTTTTTATGAATATCGTATATTTTGTTGTTTAAGAAGAAATTGAGTTTTATGTGTTTACGAAGGATTTGACTATATCTCAACTTATTTTGGTATTGATATGTTTTGGAATATAAAACAAGGTTACTTTGATGTATGATTGATTCTTAAAAGATCTAGGTTTTATACATGCACACATTTATGTTTTATCTTGAAGAAATTCATCAAAAAGTTATTTTATCAATTCAAGCGATTTTGATTGGTTTTTATGGATCTTTGTATATCCTATAAGTTGTATTTGATCATATCAGAAATATACTTTTGATAGATTTCATTTTTGTAAAGTAAATCTTCGTATCGGTTGAATTCTGCACAACCCAAACTGCAGTCGGTAGGTGAGGCAGTCGACTGGGATGCTTTCGACAGTCAACCGTCGCTACCTGCCTACTATGTTTTCTCGTTTTTTCTTGAAATCTCGTGCGGAACAGTCGACTGAACCATTTCTCCAGTCGACTGTCTCTGCTCTGTTTTGGTATTTTCTCGAAGTGTTGGATTTTCGCTCTGGACAGTCGACTGGTGACTATTAGAAGTCGACTGCTACTACTTAGAAATTATTTTCTCAAAGATGTTGGTTTTTTCGCCCTGGACAGTCGACTGGTGTCTTTTACAGTCGACCGTCAATACTTAGAATTTATTTTCTTAAAGATGTTGGCTTTTCGCTCTGGACAGTCAACTGATGACCTTTTTACAGTCGACTGATACTGATGCTTTCTTGAGTCTTCCAGATGTTCTTTAAATGGTTGATTCTTTAAATATTTTTGGATCTATAACTTACTATCTAAATATTATTGTTTCTACAGAGCATATGTTTTCAAGATATTTTATTGTTGGATTTGGATTCTGAAATTTTATAAAGAATTGGATTTTGTTTATTGGAGAGGTTTCTCTCTTTGATCGTTTTGACGATGGATTAGTGAATTTTGGTCTTGTTGAGATTTCTAGGAGTTAAGTGGGAGTCCAGTGAACCGGCAGTTGAGATTTGTTGAGTTAGACCTGGGGGGTCTTGGTTTAGTTGTTGTTGAGTATTTAAGTCCGGCAGGATACACTAACTCTAGAGATGGAGATTTTGTGTTTTAATAATAACCAACTTAAGGACAGGCACTAGTGGAGATGTGATGGAACTTGGGAAACGTAAGTATAGGCTCATGGTTTTGTTAGTCCAACGGATGCGTTCCAGGACTGTTTGTTGTTATGTCCCAAGAGGACATTTGTGTGTTCGCGTGTCGAGGGTCTGCAGGCCTATTCACGGAGCATGCATGGTGCGTTCGAGTGTCAAGGGTCGGCAGGCCTATTCACGGAATGTACCTGGTGTATCTGCACGTCGAGGGCCTTGCAAGCTTATTCGTGGGGTACACGGGTTTGGGAGATGATTCTCCGGTTATTTTTTTGAGCTAGCTTACATGATGCTTGCGCGTCGAGGGCTGTGGTGCCTATTCGCGGAGTATTCTGGATCTTGTTTTCCATCACCGCAGTAGGATTAGTTGCATAACGAGGGGTTATCCCTATAAAGTAGAGATCGTTAAGGCTTGCACCGGACCTATGTACTATGGAATGCATAGAATCCGACAAGTACGCATTAGAAAGTCAGCATATAGAGCTTGTGTTTTCTTGACTTGGTTTTATGCTTGTGTTTTTTTTCCGTTTTTCTTACACTTGACACTTAGTCTAGAATCACTTGACGTTTTCATGAATTACTATTCCCTGATGTTTTCGTGCTTTACTTATTTGTTATTTCTCATTCCTTTATTCTTGCTGATGATACATGTTGTTGATGACTCAGTGTTTTATGATTTAATTATGTTGCTTTATTTTTATGTCAATCACATCTTTATGGCTGACCCCTTTAGTTTTGGGGGTTAGGGATAATCTCTAGCCTCATGTTTTACAAGTTATTGTTACTTGGAGCTTGGGGTTGATGCCTGAGATAAATTGATGTAATAGAGATTTTGTGTAAATTTTGTAAAAAGAAGTGTTGTAAAAAAAAAGTTGTAATTCAAAGTGTTTTGTATTCAGTTGTGTTTGTAAAAATTGTTGTAATAAAAGTTTGGAATAAAAGATTATCTGTGTTTTTGGGCTATGTGTACTATTACATTGAAGTTGATGCTGGAAATTGTGTCACGTATTTTCTAAGATATTATATTAGAAATTCGGGGCGCTACATAGGGAGCCCGTGAAAATATTGCTTGTGTTATGAACTACGAAATTAAGAGCAAAATTTCGTAAGCTTTTTGTGTTTCGGAGCAGAAATTTGAGGGGAAACTTAGCCAAAATTTTATTTGAAAGCTAATTATCTTAGTTTATATTTAAAGTGACAGAGAAATTACAAGAATTGAATTTGGTATAAATTAAAAATTAAAAAAAAATTGCGGTGTTACAATCTTCTTTTCTTTTAAGTTCAGTTTTTTTTTCCTCTTTTTTTTTTAGTTTTTTCAGCAATGGTGGAGATGGTGGTCGGTGGTGATCAACGAGGGGATGTAATATTCTACTATCTCTATCTCTACCATTGTAGTACAAGAATTAGGGTTGTACAGTTGTGCGGACTTGTAATCAAATACGTTGAGTAACTTGTTTAATTCTGACTATATTTTGGTTGGTGTTAAGCTAGAATCCTCATCTTTCTCATCTCTTTTGTTTAGCTTTCTAAAAAATATGATTCATTCATAATGATTACATCTGCGTTGATAATCAAATACTTCAAAAAGAACAAAAAAACAAAAAAAAACAAAAAACTTCCACATTTTAAAGTAAATATATTGCATGTACTAAAATCATCTAAAATTTGATAAGGTCAATCTATCTTTTACAATACCTCTAGTCTCTACATATCTAAATGCTCTTAGACCTAATCTTCATTGTCACGTCCATCCCTATTTGAATGTGAGTGTTAATATAGTAGTAGAAGTAATTTTAAGTTGCTTGGAAATAACTCAACAAAATTTCACGAAGTAGGGGTTCCATATTTTACTTTATCAGTGAGGGGGGCATTTTTTAAGGGTTTTTTTTCCCTCCATATTACATCTTAATTTTTTTGTATTTTCACATGCTCACTTAAATTATTTATACTAGTATCATGCACGTGTGATGCACGTGGAGGAAGAAGGGAAAAGACAAAAAAAAAGGAAAATAATTCCCAAACTGATCCACTGACGAAAATATGTACCAAACTGGGCCACTTTCGCACGTGCACGCGGGGAAGGAGGAAAAGGACAAAAAAAGGAAAATATTTTCCAAATTGATCAACTGCCGAAAATATTTACCAAACTGGTCCACTTTCGAAAATATTTACCAAAATGGGTCACCTGGCTTCAAAATGACAAAAAAAAAAAAAAAAAAAAAATCAATGACAAATACCACTAAGGCCTTCTCCCATTATAATAGTAGAGATTTTTATATTCTCACCTCAAATCAACATTGTAATTCTAAAACACAAATAATATTCAAAAAAGCCATTTTAAATTTTACATTATTTTTCATTCCCTAATTCTTCTTCAAATCAAAGAGAACCAAGCAATATTTTTAAATTTCCTTCAAAACTCTTGTAAAAACATACAATGTAGACATCAAACTTCAATTTCTCCAAATTATTCCTAACAAAAACATCTGATTCTTATTTCCTTCAAATGTTTTTGGGTCATAGAAATTTGAGGGTTACAAATTATGTTATGGTATTCATTAAAGTGAAAGACAACAAACATTAAAGTTATTGGATATTTTGGAGGATGAGTTTTTTCTTTTTTCTATTTTTTTTTAGGTGATGAGATGGGTTAGGATTGGTTGTAGAGATATAAGATATTAATTGAGGAATTGAAGAAGATGATAGAATAAAGGAGAACATTTTTATATGAAGAAGATGGTTAGGGGTAATTTAGGAATACAAATAATTTCTTATTGGGTTTGTACCCAATAAGAAGAATATTCAAAACATATTCATCACAATTAATAGAAAAACTAATGTTAAGTTGATTTTTTTTTAAATCACATAAAGAAATTGAGGTGGAAACATGGAAAAATGAAGAATTTATGTGGGAATATGAAAATACCAAAATTTTGGGATGTGAATACGAAAAAATACCATTTTTATAGTTATGTAAACATATGTGAAATGATAATGCAATGTCTATACTGCAATTTGGAGATGCATTGTTGGATCACCCATTTATGAATGGTCGGAAGCAGCAAATACAATACGGATCAGCAAGGCAGACAAGGGAGAGATCACAATTTTGAAACGCAGGAGAGACCAAGGTGATGCAATATGGTAGCAGCAACTTTTGCGATGCAAGAACAACAAACTACAGACAGTAAGATGACTATCAGGTGAATAGTACTCCCCTCCTTTTTTTTCTTCCCATTGTTTGGATGATGAGGATGACTACACATACCTCAAATTTTATACCAAACATAACCCAACCACTAAAAGACAAGGTTTGGTCATATTTTAATCATTTTTTATTTGTCTTTTAGCAGCTGAGGATTTATCTTTTAGTTGTTAGGATAAGTTTGAGGTAAAATTTGAGGTATGTATAGCATTTTTTTGCAATTTTTTTGGGAGGGTGTGAAGCTCCGGGCCGTTGCAAGCTGATGCTCATAGAGGGTGCAACACTTGCTGCTCTTCAATTGCAAACAATGAGCCAAGCAGTTGTCAAATTAGGCAAACAATGAGCCATAGAGGGTCATTCACCAATGTCAAATTAGGTAAAATTCTTTCTTCGCAGTTGTCTTACTTCCGAATATAATTACGGGGCATAATTGTTCCTAATAGTAGAAAGGAAAAAAATTACATTCTAAAGTACAAACAAACCACATCCACTCGACCCACTGAAATATGCATATCTAACATACACGCTCCTCTCAAATATATAAAGCCAACAAAAAAAATGCAAAAGGATAAACAACAAACTGTTAGACAAAAAGAACAAGATAAATAAAATGGTTTCATTAACTGCCTCTGCGCGGCTCCGTCTCTTTGCGTTTCCCCAGCGGAAGCTCGGGTAGTGAGCATCCTCCACTTCATCTCCTTCCTCTTCTCCTGGTTGCAAAGTTGTGGCCTTGCTCCACTTCGCTTCCGTCTCCCTCAGCACAGATCTGTCTCCGTTCGCTCTCCCAAAGGCAGCCTTGGGTGTTTACATATTCTCACACGTTTTTGGTTGGTTCTCAGTGTAAGTTTACTTCGGCCCTCATCTCCACTATAAGTACTTCCCTCTTTCTCGTTTATTTGTGTTGCCCTGGTTTTATTTTATTGCTTTGCCTTTGTCGTTGTTGCTCCCCTTCTGTGGAGCTATCGTGTTGCGGCATAGCGACAGTTTGTGTCATTTGAGGCTTTCGCTTCCCTCTCCCTGTGGTTTCTCTGTATTGAGTGTGCTATTGCGTTAGCACCACTGTTCTTGCGTGTTTTTGGGTGTCCTCCTGTTAGTGAGGACTTATTCTTGTTCTGTGCGTGGTTTTATCTCCGTCGATTCCTCTGATCCTGGTCTTTCCCTTTGTTTGTTTTTCAAAAGTCTATCGTATTTACCACCTCAATCTCGTTCTTTGGTTGCATTTTTATGGTTGGTGGGGATCGCTATTGTCCCCAGCTTTCGATTACTACAGTTCCTGTTCCCTTCTCTTCTTTTTTTTTGGGTGGGCCGCTTCATGGGCTCCACATGGGTTGGTGTGGTTAAAAGAAAAAAAACATTTTACAAAAAAAAACCCTTGTCGACTCTGTCGACTTTGGGCCATTCTGGAGGACGGCCCTTCTCTCCGAAGCTTCAAGACCCCTCCGTCTCTCACCCCCGCTCATTTCGCTCGTTCGCCTCTTCTACTTCCCGTCTTTCCCCTTCCTCCTCCTCCACCGCTCTCCACTGCTTCAGGTGTCTTCCAGGGACTTCAAAGCTTTTTGTTCTTTCAATATGAGGTGTCCGTTCTGTCTCAAGCCTGGACACTCTCGGAATCGGTGTTTCACCCTACAGCAGCTCCTAGGGCTTTCGGTGGGGGTTCCTATCTCCGACCAAGTCATTGAGGCTCTTGACCTCCCCTCCTTCCAGGCTCATATCCCGGAGACTCACAAGTCGAAGAAGGCCAAACTCTCTATGTCCCTCTTCTCCCCACCCCCCCCGGTGTCTCATCGCATCACAACTGGAGTACTTCCCCTACCTCCGCGTCCTCTTCCCTTTCCACCCCCCATTCCCCCAATTCCGGCGGAGCCTCCTATCCCTCCATCGTCCTCTAAGACTTCGGCTATTCCCTCCCAGGTGACTCTGCTCTATGTTACCTCTCCGGACATTCCTATCAAAATTTACAAATTCGATTATTATGGGGCCATCTCGTTCATTGGAGGGTCTATCTCCAACTTCGCCTTAGACTCGTTCCTCTCCAACACCTGCAACGTCCCTGAGTGGACTTGGGCCGTTAATTCTTGCTCGAACGGAGATGTTGTGATCATCTGTCGTTCGTCTAAGGTTCTGGATGAGCTAGTGTCCATTAGCACATTCTCCATTGGCTCTGTCAACCTTAATATTCGTAAGTGGATTCATCAACATTTCTCTCCTCCGACTCTACATTCTACTCCCACTAAGGTGTCTCTTCTGGGGCTGTCGCCGTTCTGCGACTCCCCCCGCCTATTGGCTGATATGGCCAGTTGTGTCGGAAACCTGACTCGAACTTCTGCTACTTTATTGCTGGCCTCTGGCTGCTTGGTTGTTGAAGCTAAATTTCTCTGCCCTCCTCCTTCGGAGAGAGTGATTGCTTATAATCTTCGCATTGGTCAGACTCTCTTCCCAATCTCCATTAGCTACCACGACACTCCCTCTGACTCTGCGAGTCAAACCCTCCCTATCGCGGTTTTGCCTGTGCCCTCTGTTCCGGTTGGTCCTCCTGCTCTTCCCTTCGCTGCAGGTGCTTCCTCTATTCTGCCTTCCACCTCGGCCAAGCCCAAGGGCAGCCAGAAATCGTTCTCTAGGAAGCATGCTCTGTTCCAGCGCAAAAATGTGGCGTTCTCCCCCTCCTCCAAAATATCACCTTCCAAAGCAAAGAATTTGGTGTGGATCAACCCCGAATTGTCCTCTTCTTCTACCGCTAAGCTTCAACAGGCTACTATTGGGGGATCCTTTCGGCTGCCTCCCTCTATCCCGCCTACTACGCCATCTATAGTGGTCCCCTAAGCTGCTCTTTCTGTTGATGATCTTCACTCCTCATCTCATTCTGGGGCTCTAGCGAGGGCCTCCGATTCGAAATGGCCGGATTGGGAGATTACCCAAGTTCGCGTCGGATTGGGATATGTTTATTAAAAGAGTTCAAGGATCGTCCTCGGCGACTTCTGCTTCTAAGTGTGTTCCTAATAAATTTGCTCCCCCTCTCAGGGACGAAGGATGAAACTTGGATCGATCAGGATGATCTTCTCTTTGAAGAGGCTGCGGATCTTGCTAGGTCTTCCCCTCACCGCAAGGTATTGTTTTTAACTCTCCTTTGGCCAGGCAGATCTGTTATGGGGTCTGATTTTTCCGTTAATTACTTGTGTGACTTTAGCTCTGGTCACTTCGTCCCCTAGTTACTTTACTCTTAATTTCTACCTCACTACTTTTAATCATGTTAATGTCGGGTGGCGATTACCTAATTCTCCTTCTTTAGTTAACTTTCGTCACCCTATATTAGAGAAAACAATCAGTTCTACCTCCTCTATTATTTTTTCCTCCCCTATCCCTGTTAATTCTTCTTTTATCACTTCTCTTTTATCTCTACCAGTTGTGCCTCCCTCGAAGGGTTACGCATCCCTATCGTCTTCCCCCCTTCCCTTCTCCTATGTTATGATGACACTCCCTCTAATAGACTATTGTTTCTATCTGTATCGGTTCAAGCTGTTTCTACAGCAGTCGATTCTAAATTATCTTGTTTTCCTCACTCCCGGAAACAGAAATCTTCTCTAATTATCATCCGTTTCAGCGCTCGAATCAGAGCTAAGCACAATAATTGCTTGGGTAACGATTTGAAAGCTTCCCTTGCGGCTCACATCCGCAATTCGGATATCCCTCCCCCTGTCGCTAATAGGTCAAAGTCTTTACCACTTGGATCCGTTTACCAAGTTCACTTCGACTCTTTGTCTTATCCGGACATGATGTACCTGGTTTCTAGTATGGGGTTTGTGGTGAGCTCGGCCCCTCTTGAGGATCTCGAGGTCATTTGCAGACGGGAAATCTCCAGAGCTTATGAGTCCAATCGTGCTTACGATTAGTCTCTCTTGGAACATTCGGGGTCTTCACTATCAGTCCAAATAACAAGCGCTGTTTCACCTTATTTCTTCCTCCCATTGTGACTTAGTCTCCATTCAGGAATCCAAGTTGGATTCTATTTCCCCCGATCTCCTTAGAGCTATTGGTGGATCTTTTATTTCCAATTGGATTCCTCTTAATGCGACCGAGACGCATGGGGGTATCCTCTTTGGCTACAAGGAATCCCGTTTTTCTGTCATTTCCGTTCATCGTCTTGCATTTTTTCTTATCGTTAGTCTTCATTGGCAAGAATAAAACTGTGGTCTTACAGTGGTCTCAGTGTATGGTCCTTCTTCTGCAGACAGGCGCAACCTTTTCTGGAATGAGTTTAATTCCTTCCATAACAACATTCACGGATTTTGGATCTTTTGTGGCGACTTTATGTCACCAGATTCTCCCACGAAAGATCTGGGAACGCCTCGTCTAGCTTGGTCTCTCTCCGCTTTAATGAGTGCATTCGTTCTCTTAACCTCTCCGATATCCCTATTAATGGTAGGTCCTTCACTTAGTCTAATATGTGCCTGTCTCCGTCCATGGCCAAACTAGATCGATTTCTTGTTTCTAATGACTGGATATCTTTCTTTCACAACTCATTCTCTAGTGCTTTGCCCAACCCAGCCTCAGATCACGTTCCCATTACTCTTCATTCTAACTTTAACTTCTCTAAGCCGTTTAAGTTCCGTTTTGAAAAATTCTGGCTTCAAGATCAGGTCTTTGTGAACCTTATTACTGAATGCCTCTCCTCAGTCACTGGGTCTCACGGATTAGGTCGCATTTTGCTTAAGCTGCATGCTATTAAATTTGGCTACAAAATCTGGTGCAAAGAAAGACTTGCCTTCACTAATAAGTTTAAACTCTTATTCCTTTCCACTATTGAAGCCATTGATAAGCTTGAAGAGCTTGCTCCTATCTCTGGGTCTCTTCGTAATGAAAGGAGTTCCTGCAAAAAGGAATTCGCTTCTATTCTTCATAATAATCATATCAAATGGGCGCAGCGAGCCAAAGTTTGCTGGCTCAAAGAAGGTGACGGTAACACCGCATTCTTCCATAACTTTGCTTCGCACGGCCAACGGTGCAACCGTATCTCTACTATCATTAATGTCGGTGTAGAGCTGCACTCAGATGCTGACCTTCATGCTACTTTTCTGCAGTTCTATAAAAACCTCCTTGGACCCTCTCAATCTCAGTCCATTCATCTGGATTGGATACAACTTTACGTTCAGGAAACTCATGATTTATCTAGCTTGGAGGCTCCCTTTTCTTTGGAAGATATTAAATCTGCTGTTTTCTCATTAAAAAATGACTCTGCTCCAGGTCTAGATGGATTCCCGTCCTTCTTTTTCCAAAAGTTCTAGGAGTATCCGAAAGATGATCTCTTAGAAATGTTCACAGACCTTCACCAAGGATCCTTTTCCTTTGATCGTATTAATTACGCTCACATCGTTCTCATTCCCAAACTTATCGATGCGAATTCAGTGGCTAACTTCAGACCGATTATTCTCCTTAATACTACGTTCAAGATCATAATGAAAGTTCTATCTAATAGACTGAGCATCGTCATCTCCCCTCTTATCGATAACGCTCAGTCGGGTTTCCTTAGGGATCGTTTTATCCTTGATAGTGTGGCTTCAGCTCAAGAAATCATCTCCCACTGTCATAAGTCTAATTCGGAAGGGATTATGTTAAAATTAGACTTTGAGAAAGCCTACGATAAGGTGAGTTGGGCCTTTCTTTTCGACATCCTTCTCTATAGGGGTTTCGGCCCTAAGTGGATTGCTTGGATTAAGTCCAGTCTCTTTGCTGGCACCTCTTCCATTCTTATTAATGGATCAGAATGTCACAAATTCAAGTGTAAGTGCGGCCTTCGCCAGGTTGATCCGATTTCCTCTCTCTTGTTCACTCTTGTGGCAGATGTCTTCAGTAAATTACTGAAGCATGCCTGGGACGTTCAGGCTATAGAGGGACTTGGCGGCTCTTACAGCTTTCGGGGCGTCCTCAACCTTCAATAGGCTGATGACACTATTATATTTTTCAAGCCCAACAGGTGCTCCCTTCGTAATCTTAAGCTCCTGCTTTACCTCTTCGAAAGTGCGTCTGGTCTGTCTATTAACTTCCAAAAATCAACGGTTTTTTGGCCTGGAGGTTCTAACAATCGTCAATTAGAGATTGCTCAATTCTTTAACTGTAATGCCGCTTCCTTCCCGGTTAAGTATCTTGGGATCCCTTTGCGATGGGGTAAGCTGCACAAATCGGATTGGTTACCGATGGTTGATAAAGTCGAGTCCAGACTTAATGTGTGACTGGTAAAAACCTTTCTAGAGGTGGCAGATTAATTCTGGTGAATGCGGTCATCACCTCTACCCCCTTTATATGATGTCCTTCTTCTACTTTCCTTCTTGGGTTATCAATAGGATTGATCAAATTAGAAGACATTTCTTCTGGTCTGGCTCCGATACTTATAAAGCTGGTTCTCATCTTTGTAATTGGAAATTGGTTTGCACTTCTAATGCAGCGGGTGGCTAGGGTGTCCTCAATCTCAGAAACCAAAATTTAGCGTTATTAGCTAAATGGTTATGGAGGATGCTCAAGGAGGATCACCTTCCCTGGGCTCGTCTGATTTCCAATAAAAATGCTTCCGCCGTCAGAGGGTCTGGGAATTACGCCCCTCTCTCTCAACTAAAGCGTCGTCGTTCTGGAAAGGGGTCTGGAAAGTAGTAGACCCCTTTCGTTGTAGTATTTTCCATATTTGTGCTGATGGTCTCAAGAACCAGTTCTGAAATGACCTTTGGATTGGCAATCTAAAGCTGGCTTCTGCTTACCCGGATTTATTCCGCATTGCTCTCAACCCTGCGGCCAAAGTGTCGGACTATCTTAGTGTTCATGCCAACACTAGAGAATGGTTGATCCCGTTCTCTAGTTGCCTCCCCCCCAATTTCAAGCAGGATTTCCAGCACCTCCTTTGGCTCCTAAACAACTACGCTTGGTTTCTCAAGGATGATTTTGTTTGGCAATGGACAAACTCTGGTTCCTTCTCGGTTAAATCCTGTTGTAACTTTCTTAATCACGGAGGTGTATCCTCTCCTTTTGCTAAATTCATTTGGAACTGCTGTGCTCCGCTTAAGACTAAAATTTTGTCTTGGCTAGCTATTAAAAATAAGCTTCTTACTGTTGAAGTTCTTAACAAAAGGAATCTTGCTTTAGGCCAGTTATGTTCATTATGCTACCAGTGTCATGAAGACATTGATCATCTGTTTGTTCAATGTATTTTTATAAAACCCCTTTGGCAGATCTGCCTTCTGGCTTGGCAGGTTTCCTCTCTTCCCCCCTCTTTCCTTCATAGCTAGAACTGTCATTTAGTGTGTAAAAAGTATCGCAAGTCCTGGTTTCTTTCTATCATGGCTATTATATGGGTTACCTGGACAGAAAGAAATAATCATATCTTTAATAATGCTGTTAAGTCTATTAATACTATCGTTGATGACTTTATCTTCTTCTCGAAGCATTGGTCTTCCGCTCTACTGCCACACAAAAGCCAAGCAGTTAAGCATGGATAGGCTTGACGACGCTGCTGTGTTTTTATGTTCGGCTTTCATTACTGCTACTATTCTTAATATTGATTCTCCCTAATTTCATTAGCTTTGGTTTTCTTGCAGGCTTAAGGATCTCATTGTCATTTGGTTCTTTTGGTGGTGGTTAGGCAGCACTTTTGCGTGTTTTTGGTTGCCTAGCGGTGGGGTGTCTCTCTCTGATGGCCCTTTGCCTTTGTCTGGCTTCTTTTGATAGCTAGAGGTTTGTTAAAATGTTGCTCCCCTCGTTCTTTTCTTTCTTCGGTTCTGGACTTCTGTTTGTTTGCCCCGGTTGGGGTTTTGCCCTTGATTGGGTAGTGTGTTTTTGCGTCTATTTGGCCTTGTTTATTTTTGACTTATCACTAGTTGGCTGCTATGTGTATGCTTCTTTTGTGGTTTGCTATCGATGTCGTTTTGGCTCTCGGCCACTCCAGGGCTGAGTTGTTGTCATTGCGCTGCAGTGTGAGGGATGCTTTTGTTCTGCATCTCTTTTGGGGGTTGCGACAGAGATGCAATGGAGGGGCTACTCTTGTTTGGCTCCTCATTTCGCTTGTTTTGTTTCGTTTTCTGAGTCTGGGGTTAGGCCCAAGATGTGCTTTGAGCTTTGTTCGCGCTTGTGGATTGCAAGTGAAGGGGTTAGGCCCCGGTTGTTTGTTGTCACTGCGTTGCAGTGTGAGGGTTCCATTTGTTCTGTTTCTTCTTTGGGTCTCACCGAGATGCAGTGCAGGAGTTACTTGCATTATGCTCCTATTCTGTTTTTTTTCCCCATTTTCTGAGGTTGGGGTTAGGCCCAGAGCTGTTATTAGCGCTTTGTTCTTGCTTGTTGGTTGCGTTCTTCGGTGTTTCATGCAGGGTGGGGTACTGGTCCTGTTCTGTGAGCTGTTGCCGTGTTTTCGGTTGATTTTTACAGCCTCCTCGGTCTCTTGTGTTGGCTAATCGGGGTCGGTGAGTGGCCTGTCGCCAGCCGTTCCTGTCCCTGTTCAGTTCTGGGCGATGGTGATGATTGTTGATCGCCCGGCTGCTCGGCTGCTCTGTCTCTTCGTTTCTTTCTTGTGTTGTTGTTGGTGTCGCCTTTGTAATTCAGTTGTGGTTGTTGTACCTCTTGTTGTATAGTCGATGTTTTATTTTGTTCCCTAGTTTTACTCCTTGTAAAATTGGTCTTTGTATGCTACTCTTTATTTTTTGCAATATATTTTTTTGGGGCTGGAGTCGTAAGGCTTTATCCATCTTATCAAAAAAAAAATTAACTGCTTAACCAAATTTACCATTGGACTAAAAACATGTGATAAATAAGCAAAACATTCAAAAGTAGAGATAAATTACCAACACATTATCCTGTCTTGAATGCTTTACTTAAGAAACACTAGTGTTACCTTGTGCAAATTGCACAGACTAAATAATTGTAATAGATTTATAAAATTAAATTGATCCTTAAAAAGTGAGAGAATTGGAAGAAATTGCTTCTTAAAGAGTATAGTTCAGTAAAATTTATCATAAAAAATACACTTACAGCTTTGTATACATCCTGATCGGCAATACTTAGGTCATAGCTCACATCATCTCAACCATTCCCTCCGTCCCCCCCTTCCAAAATCCACAACCTATCAGACGCCCTCTCCCTCGTCTCCACCGTCCTCAACTGCAATAACGTCCCCTTCTCCAACATCCCTCTCCACCTTTTCGTCTGCCTCACCCCACTCTCCGCCACCTACCTCCTTACCAAATCTTATCCTTGAACCCGATACCGCAGTTATCCCTTCTTTAACTCGTACTCTTCCAAAAATCCAAATTTCAGAATTTCCAAAAGCACAAATTAAAAATTGAAAATAATATGAGATAGTATTTATAGGTTTCAAAAATTAATACATACACCATGCATAGATATAATTGATTTAGTTAAGTAAAATTTCTTAAATCCACTTAATGAATAAAGCGCAGTTCTAGAAATTAAGTATCAGATTTATATTTATAGGTTTAGGGCTTTTATTTCATTTTGTTTTAGTATTTTAATAAAACTATGCATACTGCACGTGTTAATAAATGTGAATCATCTTTTTACTCTTCTTTTTCTATATTTCAAAATAGAGAAATAAAAGAGGCAGTAAACACTCTCATATTAGTATAATACATGGATACAAAGATATGCAAAAAGCATGTTCATGAGAAGACGTTCTGATCATTACAAGAATGATTTACTTCACAAACTGTTCAGCTCAATAGTCATCAATCTCATAAACGAGAACACAGAGAATGAAGGATTTTAAAACAGAATGATTTTGAAAAAACTACATCAACAAAGTCAACAAAGCATCACACAAACAGAACATTAACTAAAATAAATTTCGCTAACATTCAACAAGATAAGCATAATAGTGAAGTCTCAATAGAAGAGCAATAAATAACAAAAATATCCGACAAACATAATGACATAATATCCAATAAAACTTCAGGCAATCATAAATAACAACAAGTCTAAACAAATTGTGACAATTCAGTACCAGTAAAAATTTCAAAAATAAGAAAACAAAGATTATAAAAGGAAAAAAAAACTGTCTTGAGGACAACTGAGACAAGTGAGGTGCGCATTACTGGGTAACGCCTAGCCACTTAGTGAAATTGTCAAACTCTGCATAATCGCTGTCTGTGATCATGGTCTTGTACCAAGCTTTACCCGCAGCCTTGATGGCAGCAGCTTCCTCCTGAGAAACAAAGTAAAAGAATACACCACAATTAAATCTCACAAATTCTTAAATCAAACAAACAAACGAGGGGAAGTGAAGCAAATGAAAGCAACAGTGAAGACGAGAATCCTTACAGATACATTAAAACTAGATACAAAACCAACAAGCACTACTCAGTCCACTCCAATACCTCCTCCTTATTGCTAACCAACACTTATATTACCAATATTGGTTCCCAAATCTCATTATCCAACAAAAATTTATATAAGACTGATACAATGGAACTTTAGCATTCAGTGCACATTGAGATTACTTCTAAAGCCCAATATTTTCCCCCTATATATCCACCAAAAAAAAGTGGTAGGTGACTACAAGTTCCAATGCACAACAGTGATACTAAACCAGCAACTACAAGTATTAAAGTGAATAATACAACTACTATCGACCTCTTTGGGAAGGAGGTCCAGTATAGATAACTGGGATTTCATCCTCCCTGGATTAATTTCCCAACTGTACTGGGTTATCATCACTTAACCTCATTCCCAAACAGGCATTGCTGCTAAGGCTGCAAACGAGCCGAGCCGAGTCGAGCCGAATACCTTGAGGCTCGAGCTCGGCTCGTTTATGTATCGAGCTCACTTTCCGGCTCGAGCTCGGCTCGACCTCGACACGAGCCGAGCTTTGACCGAGTTCGAGCCGAATACTCGCGAGCTTCTGCCTAAAACCCACGTACCTTCAAGCTCAAGCTCGGCTCGTTCACGTATCGAGCTCGCTTTCAAGCTCGAGCTCGACACGAGCCGAGCTTTGACCGAGCTCGAGCCGAGTAGCTCGCGAATAGCTCAGTTCGTTTGCAGCCCTAATTGCTGCTTAGTCCAATTAACAAGAAGCTACACAAGTTCGCCAAATAAGGCCGTGATGATTTTTATATTGTAATTTTATATACCCTGTAATACACACTGACACTTTATTGACAATTGCAGAAACCTACAGAGCTTGGAAAACAACATATGAAACCATATATGTACTTTAATCTATATATTTCAGTTTCACCTAAATAAGGAAAAGAAAAAAATATTTACAAGTATAACATATGTGAATGTTGTTCAGATAGTGCTCACAAGATTATCAAAGCTTACTCAAGTTCAACTGATTAGACTAGAACCGGCAGAAAATAGTTAAGAAACCAGATGGCAGCTTATTAAGGGCTCAGTAGGTACAAGAACAATTGAGCAACAATTTTTACAAGTAATTCCCTAAATAATAATATGTTGGAATCCACTATCCACCTTATTGCTACTAATACTACTTTTACATGCTATTGGATAGTTGTCAGACAACAGACGGTGAAACAGTTCATGGGACCTGTATATTTGTTTACCATGCATGATAATCCCGAAAATAGGAAAGATAAGATCACTTCTACTACTATTTTGTTTCGTGAGTGCCAAGAGCTTCTTGCAATCTTAGATGGATCCTTGCATGTGACTTTAGTAGACATGTTGTAAACTCTTATCAAAATAGAATGGCAGCACCAAAGCACAACAGTATAACAATTTTGGAAACTAATATGCAGTGACCATCAGCTAGAGCTGAAGAAAAATACAAAAGTTGAGAAGCTTGATGAAATCCTCAACAAAGCGACCCTCGGGAAGGACATAACCAAGCAAACGAGTAGGAATTCCTAAAAGACTTGGAAGCATAATGGCAGGAATATTTACATACTAATTTTATATGCTGATTTACTTGGGTATGCAAGCAGAAGTAAATAATGAACTTTGAAAAAATAAAATTCCCCGTCTACCGAAAGTCTAATGGATTATCATAATAATTTGAGAAATGATAGCATGTCTGTGTCCCTTGAGATGATACTCTATGCTATCATTTCTCTAATAATTTACTCTCCTTCAAACATGCAAGACAAAATATAACGAATAACGATCTACAATTAGTTTCGGAAATGGCCGAATCACACATGCATGCATTTCCTTTTCTGTATCATGAAAGTGCACACATCATAACTAAGCACTCCAGTGGTACAACAGACTAATTGGTATTATAACCATATATCAGAACAATGTACTAAACAAACATAACACAAGGCCAGATCCTGACTGACATCTGAATGCATAAAAAAAAATTAGAACTAAGCACTACCTAATGACGATGCTAGCTAGAAATCTAATTAAGAATGTAATAACAAAAAGTCAGTGTTCAAAAGTACTAGTGCTGACATCAAATGAACTCCACTTCCATTTGCAATGAAAACAGATACAACTAAATGCAATTAAGCATCCCTAGTGGCTTATAGAGATATCATCAGAGCATCCACTATCGTTTTCTATTCTCATTGCTAAATATAGCATTTGGAAATAGCAGGAGGAGCACGCTGCAGTCGTCCAAATCTTAAAAACAGAAACGACGGATGAACATCATCCGTCTTCGTTTTTTTTTTAGTTATTCGGTGATTTTAAACGAAAAAAATTTAAAAAAAAGGTCAAAAACTGACCAAACGGATGAAGATCATCCGTTTGGTGAGTTTTGATTTTTTTTTTTTTTTTTGTTTAAAATCATAAAAAATAAAAAAAAAGGTCGAAAACTGACATCCGTTTGGTCAGTTTTGACTTTTTTTTTGGGTTTAAAATCATTAAAAAATCAAAAAAAATCAAAAAAAATCAAAAAAAATCAAAAAAAATCAAATAAAAACACCAAACGGATGAAGATTCATACGGATGAAGATTCATCCGTTTGGGTTTTTTACAGTGATTAATTTTTTTTAAAAAATAGTTTTCGACGAAGAGACGGGGGATCTTCATCCGTCTCTCGGTTTTTTTAACTGGATGGATGATGTTCATCCATCCCTTTCGTCAAACGGATGAACATCTTCCGTCTCCTATATTTAGCAATTGTCTAAACCCTTTAGCAGGGTACTGTGCGCTCCTATTCTAAATTTTGAGTTTTAGCAAACGACTGCGAAGCATTTTTCTAATCCTATTTCTAATTTTTGAGTTTTTAGCCAAAGACAGTGGATGCTCATAGTGGCTTATAGTTGTCACTAGTAACCTACAGATATTCACACTGTACATCACAACAAACAAGCTTAGCAAATACAATGCAAGGCAATCTCTTGATTGATATCAGAATGCATGCAGTTATTCACTGTATATTTTCATGTACTAATAAAATGACATGTTAATATATACTGATTCTAAAATATACAATACTAATAGAACAGAATAATAACCCAGTAATAAGTTACCCTAGCAAACGAACAGTAATAATACTTCGTACTATCAAATAAGAAAAGATGAAAGGAATTCAGTATCAATACCTTAGGAAGCTTGCTCCTTTTCTTATCAAGCTTCTCTGCCTTGGCCTTCACCCTCTCCGCCTCAGCAAGTAAGGCCATCCTCCTAGCAGTCTTGGCATACGGGTTCAGCTTCAACAACGCATTCAGATTCTTCAATGGGTTCTTCTTCAAAGTCCTCCTCTTCACCTCCTTGGTGATTGGCCTAACAACCGACTGCACCTCATCCGAGTTAATAATCCTACCAAGATCAGCATTAGTCATCTTCGACCTCGGTAACACATACTTATTCTTCTTCTCCGAAGCCTTCTCAAACGTCCCGAACACCGAATCCAGCTTCTCAAATGCCGACTTGGTCCACACAATAAACCTCCCAACATGCCCACCTGGTGCCAGCTTCAGCAAGTTCAGCCTCTCGACATTCGCCACCTCAACACCGGGAATATTACGGAAAGCCTTCACAATCTTCGAGCCCTCAGTCCCATAAACAATCAGAGGTCCCTTCCTCGAAACATACCGCCTGTTCCTCATCTTTCCCTTTCCAGCACGGATCGCAGTGCTGTCCTTCGCCTTCTCCGCGTCATCAAAAGCACCAATCTGTTTGAGGGCTTTAATAGCCTGAGATGTTTTCTCCACTGATTCGATCGAATCGGATACGACAAGGGGCAGCTCAGGAACATTTTCGATCTTGTGCCCGCGAGCGAGCACGAGAGACGGAACGGCGGATGCGGCGAGTGCAGAAACAACAGCGAAGCGGCGCTGGTTGGTGTTGACACGTCGGTGCCATCGGCGCCAGATCTTGGTGGGGGCGAACATGCGCCCACCACGGCACATGTTGCCGAAGGCTCCCTGGCCGGCGCGGTGGGTCCCGCCACCGGGGACACGGGGGATACGGGAGACGGCGCGGCCGGTACCCCATGACTCGGCGGAGGTCTGGTGACCAGCTTTTCGGGAGACGGCGTAGGGCTGGCGGTGGTTCTTGGAGAGGTTGGCGTGGACGAAGCGGACGACGTCGGGGCGGATCGGGGCCTTGAGGACGTCGGCGAGGGGGAGAGTGTTTGAGGAGTCGGTGGCCATGTCGCCTTCGAAGGCGTGGACGGTGACGAGGGGGCGGATTGCGGCAGCCGCAGCCATTGTTGGGGAGTTAGGGTTTGGGAGGAGGGAACGGATTGATCTAGGGTTAGGGTTTAGGTAGAGAAATGGAGAGGAGGAGGTGGATAATTTATATAGGGGGAGGGAGCTAGTTTTTTAATCTGGTGCGTTGATAGGGAAGTCAATGGACGGTTAGGATGAGATGGGGGAAATAGTGAAGAGCGTTCTGGGTTGGGCTGTGTTTGTGCTATGGACTGAGTAGTGAGTACAATAGAATAGGGATGGTATACTGCGTGCGAACAGTACCGTATCATTATTGTTCTACCGTCTACCGTATTGACATACTTTTTTTGATGAACCGGATAGGGTCCTAACGACCCCAGCCAAGGCCGTATTGACATACTTAGTAGATAATTTTTTATATCATTACTGTGCCAAAATTTTAGTACTATCGAGTTCGGTAATACCAAATTATTGGTACAGTAATGATAATATTACAGTAGTACTAGATCTTAAAGAGAAAAAAGAAATTTCAGTTGAGTAAAAGTATATATATCTGATTAGCTAATAAACATATACTTGAAGTCTTGAACCATCAATCACGCAGCAATTTTAGATGTAACTTGGCTGTTGCAAGTGCTACTGAAGTTTCTTTACTACACCAAAAATTAACATTTGTTTTGGATCCAGAACCTCAGCCATCATTCATTATTAAACGTACACATACTATCAGAAATGATAGAGAACAACGGTAAGGTAATTGAAAGATTTAAACCACATGAGAAGGCAAGTTAGTAGTAGTTGGTTGAAAAACACATCATATTTTGCAATTTATTGCTCCAATAACGAACGACTTATTATTCATCATTTACATTCGATATTTTTTATTTTTTATTTATTTTTTTGTCTATAATTCTACTTCTCCCCTTTATGCTATAATTCCACATCTTCTCTTCTATTATATATACTTCTTAATTTATACAACTATAATAAAATAGAGCTACCAAATAAATCACAAATATGTATATTTTTTAAGTAATTTACTTACTTAGGGTCTACTTGAAAGGAAAAAGAAATTATAGGTAAATGTATTAAGTTGTTATGGTGCCTTTGGAAAACTACTTAGAGCATCCACAGTCGTTTTCTAAATCTCCCATTTTGCCATATTATAGCAAACGATGCGCTGCAATCATTTGCTATATATGCCATTTTTTCCATTTCTCTCAAATCTGTTTCTCAAATTTGAGAAACGAAGTAAGAATTCTCAAATTATAGAAGACGGGGAATCATATATCATCCGAAGGATTTTAATATTTTTTAATCGACTGAGACGGAAAATCATATACCGTCCGAAGGATTTCCGAATTTTTTTTATTTAAAAAAGGGTCGGACGGGGAATGATACCCCGTCCTTCCCTTTTAAAATATTGTTTTTTTTGGAAAAAACAATATTTTAAAAAACAATTATAGAAGACGGGGAATCATCTCCCGGACTGGAGATGATAGCCCGTCCAGGGAAGATTTCCCTTTTTTTTTCCCTTTTTTGGGTTTGTTTTCCCAAATTGCCCATCAACCTATATAGAACGAATTTAAAAGTCCAGGGGTAATTTGGTCTTTTGCCAAATGAGAAAAATTTGAGAAACGACGACTGCACGATACTCCCCTATACGCTATTACTGTAGCTGCCATATTTTGGCAAATGAAAAAAACGACTGTGGATGCTCTTACTAAACATATATAAGATCATATGACTTAGATGAAAACTAATCCATTAAGTTCTAAATAATTTGATGAAAATTAATCGAATAAATTTAATTAGAATGGGTGTCAGTTCATGTCTTTCAATCACTATCAAATTATCTAAAAAAAATGATTGAATTACTTTTAGTTTGAGCGCCTACAATGAAGTAGCTGAGATGGATGCTGTATTTTTGACACCACCACAATAGAAGGTAAGATATCTCCAAAAATTTATAGCGTTTTTCTAAGGCAACCCACTATAATAAAAAGTGAGTTATCTATATAATAAATTACAAAGAAAGCTATCAAGTGGCTCACAATCAATCCCTCCCAAATCAAAGGACCATATCAAATCTCACAAAACACATTTTCCCTCCAAAATTTCAAATCCCAAAACCAAATTTTCCCTCCTAAAAAACTTATTACTTTTTTACTATTTCTCTCCTCTCTTTACATTTTGATATTTCTCTCTTTCTCTCTCTCTATCTCTCTCCCATTCTTTCTTTATTTACTTAGAAATTTTGATTTTGAGATTTCGGTTTTATAAAATTTCAGAATTTTTAATAACAAATATCTCTTCAACAATTAAATTTCATTATTTTCCACTTAAAGTTCTAAGAAGTTAGATTTTATACCCCCATTCATAATTATTTTTCAATATAGACTTTTATTTATAACTAATTATTGTCTGTTTACATGGTTTTTCGTGTTTTGTATCGTTCCGAACACGTGCCGTAGGCACGTGCCCACGGGCAAATCTAGTAATTCCATAAATTCACACACAAATCATCGTATTATTCCTTTGACCAATTCTAAGAATGATCAGTTAAAATCTTAATTGCATCATCATAAAAAATTTATCTAATAAACCAATTTTGAGAAAGAAAAAAATCCTTAATAAAATGGTATGGAAATTTTGGATTTTTTTTTTTTTTGTAAAAGATCGCACTATAAAAAGACTATTTGGAGTGAAAGAAACCCTTTCGCTATAAATAATTTTTCTAAAATTGGTTCAACGAATCAAAATTTGTATGATGTTGCAGTTAAGATTCTAACCGATCGCTTTTGGAGTTGGTCGAGTGAGCATGATAAAAATAGTGATTTATGGGTGGGCTGTATGGAATTAGAACGTTTGTTAGTGAGTTATGTGGAAAAAACCTAAAATTATATAAATGGGTTGCTCTAAGGATTATATTATATTATGTAAATTAGCATAAACGGCCTGCATTTTAAGTGTTGACTCTATAATTTTTGTGTATAAAATATGCACATGTATCTAATTATTTTATTTAAGATCTAAGGCCAATATACAATGAAATTCAAATAAATCTCGAGATTTTTATAATGAAAGCAAAAAAGAAAAAAATCATGCAAATATAAAAGATCGCTATCCAACAAGATGCAATTGTTCCCCAAGAAACCAAGCACCAACTGCTTATTTACTGCTTTATTTGTGAAAAATAAATATGTAAACGAATCTTTGACAAATGAAAAGGTATGGAAAGAAAATAAAGTGGATTCACCGAAATAAGTTTCGGTCGACTGTCAATTTATTTATTTCGTGCTCGTCGTTGGTATACCACGAGTATAATTTTTTTGTGTGAGAAGCTCGTCGTTCCCAACGGCGAGTTTAGTTCAAAATTTTCAAACAATACTCGCGTTGGAAACGGCGATGTGCTTTATATTAGACTCGTTGTTTCCAACGACGAGTTTAGCTATAAAAAAAAAAATTTGATGGACTTTTTTCGAAAATCCACCAAGTTCATCGAAGAGCTTTTTAGTTCAAAATTTTCAATCAAGACGAACAAGGATTTATGAATTAAGAATCTATTGGGCTAATTTTAATTTAAATACACATTTTCTAAAAAAAATGGAGAGAGAGAGAGAGAAAGAGAGCGAGGTGAGGAGAGAAGCTGCCCTCCCTCGGGACCTGAGCAGATCTTATGCTCAGGTACTTCAACTCCCCCCACGCAGACCCCCCCATCATTACCTTCCCCAACTGCCTCTTCGATCCCCGTTCCACCCCCCACTACCGTCCAAAATCCCCCCTCAAAATGTCACTTCACATCCCACCGCCATAAACAATCCCTCTCTCTCCAACCCAAAGCCATATTTTCAACCAAAACCCACCACCATTTTCCCCCCAAAACCCTCTTTTTGGAGACGCCCTGCACGCCGTTCAACGCCGCGGAAGATGGAGATGAGATGCTTCAAATGTGGCGACGGTGACCATCTGGCAGCGGAATGCAGAAAGCTGGGCTTTCACTGCTTTAACTGCAAGAAGTTCGGACATAAGGCGCAGGATTGCCCTCTCCACAGCAGGCCAGAGACACTAGAGGTCGTACTCCCCAACAACAATGCCATTACCCAAGCCCTATCAACACTGTATGCGAGTGCATTTCTCCATCTAATCAACCCACGATGGATTCCCCCAACGAAGGACCTTGAACATGCATTCAATTTTTCGTGGGGAAGGAGAAGTTTTTGGTGGACGCTCAAGCGTGTCAGTGATGGTGTTTATCATGTTCAATTCCCGACCGTGACTGAGGCAGAAGTGGCGATCGCCGAGGGGGTCTTTAATTTTTCTGGTTTCAATGTGACTTTTTCACCATGGTCCGCTGAGTTCGGGGCAAGGTTGAGGCCGAAGCCTTCTTACATTTGGGTTAATTTGCCCCTTCTCCCCTTCCACCTGTGGAATAGAGAGTCGGTTGAGCACTTGGTTAAAAGCTTTGGCAAGCTTATCACCCTCAGTCGAGAAATGTTGAACGCTGAGAGCAGAGACCAAGCGCTAGTTCTTCTTGAGGTTGAAGACCTTTCCATGGTGCCAAAGTCCTTGACTGTTAAGTATGCAACTCCTTGGGATCAGAAGACCAATATTCATGATGTTCCGGTTCTATTGCTTGTCAACCCCATCCCAGTGGAGGACGTTCAGGCAGGCAGAGTCCAACTGTTCACTACTGGGACCTCGGCGGAGCCGGGGAGCACGAGTTTTTGGAGACCAATTAACCATGCTGTTAACAGAGGTGAGGGTACGGCGGAGCGCCGGGAGCGGATCACGGCCGTGGCGGATGAGAATTTTTCAAATCCCCGCAATTTGGGGGAGGGGCAACAATTGGGCGCGCGATCCTCGCATGCAGCTCCTGATATGGTATTCTTTTCAAATGCTCCCAATCAGATTGATTTAGCGCCATCTATGGAGATTGCACCAATCCTTCCACTAGTACCGAAATCAATGGCAGATCCTTCACCGCAGCCAAACCCCATGATTATAGCACCAATTTCAAAGCCAGCTGGCAATCTTCTAGAGGAAGGCCCACAGGCTGACAAGGCAGTTATGCACAACACCGTTGAAGTTGAATCCTCTGGTGATAACTCTGGAGCTGATTTTCGCGAGATGATGTGGGAAGGGAAAACTATCACTCTGCCTCTTTCCCTTTTTGATAAGATCCAGCCAGTTGTTGAAGTTGCGCTCCGAGACTCAGAGCAGAGAGAAGTTGGAAATGTTGATAAAGAAGCATTGGGGACTTCAGATGAAGGCAACAGCAAGGCTGAAAGTTTCCGCACACGCTCCCTGTTGAAAAGAACTGCTAGTCGCACAGCTTGTTCATCCGCTACCGCCCCTCCAGGGTTCCAAGAAGGTCCTTCCAAGAAGGGGAAGCAAGTGCGCTCCATTAGCAAGCTCAAGAGCACCAAGCCTTTTATGAAGCACTTATCATCCTCTATCAAGAAGAAGGCCTCAGGTACTTCCTCTTCGACTGCCTCTGTTTCCAACACACATTTAAATCCTTTCGCACTACTGTCCAATGATGATATTGTTGAGGTTGCGGCATCAATTGGAGTGGAGGCTCTTGGGCCACACTCGGTTTCTAAGCTAAGAGAATGCCAGAAAGCTGTAGTTGATCTCCCTGATCAACAACAGCATTCTGCATAGCATTCTTGTTCTTTTGCCTTTGTTTTTGTGTGCGTGTTATGTTGTGTTTTTCTCTTCCAAATGAGGATTGCAAGTTGGAATGTTCGAGGGCTGGGCAACCCTAACAAATGCTCAATTATCAAGGATGGCATCAAGAGTTGTGCACCTTCTATTATCTGTCTGCAAGAGACCAAGCTCAAGAATTCGTGATGAACACATTATTATTCACTTTTTAGAGCAATAATCTTAATATAATTAGACATTTAAAAGCTCTATATATGGTATTTAACTCTTATTTTCTCTTTTCCATAGGAAACAGCTTATAACAGCAAAACGAAGCAGTTTCAGGACTTCAAGGATAATACACAAAGAACTGCAGAGGATAAGTCGACTGGTTCCCCAACACAGGCGACTGGACAAGAGAAGCTGATTTTCCACAACTCTCGACACAGTCGACTTATTCCCAAGAGCAGTCGACTGGCCTGATCAAAGAGGAAATCTACAGAAGTCTCGACTCAGTCGACTGGTCAGAGATAAGTCGACTGGTCTGCGGCGGAGTAAACAAATCAAATCTTCAAAGATACACCTGAATCTAATTTCAAATCTATTTGAATCAAGATTTTATGCAGCGAATCAAATCTAAAGACAGGGTATTTCCAAGAGGACGTGGTGAACAGATAAGGAAGGAAAGGAGAAAAGAGAAAGATATTAATCATCAAATCAAATAAAGAAGGATCTTCCTGAAAAAGTGGAAACCCTAATTCTCAGCCGTACTCTATAAATATCAGAAGAGATCGACTTAGAGAGGGGATCATCAGATATATCTCTGGGAAGCGGCTCAATCACCAAATTCCTGAACAAACATCGAGAGCATCACTCCATCAACATCGAAGAAGGAGAGAGAAGATCCAGCAACCAGAAGGCAGTCGACTGTGTGACAGCCAGTCGACCATATTGCCGGAATCCATTAGTTTATTTCTTCTTCTCTTTTTATTCTTTTATGTTGATCATGTATTCAAACTTGTTAAGCAATAAAGTTATTATTATGTGGAACTAATTTCATAGTTGGGTAGATCGAAACCGTAGTTATGTAATGCTATTTTCTTCTGAACTCTTCTATGTTACTTATTGATTGAATCTAATTGAAATGGTATAGGTTTATGATAGTCAAACTAGTTCTCAAGACTGAGAGCAGTCGACTGAGGTGAGAGCCAGTCGACTGACGTACAGAACTTGGGAAGCTCAAGTTTGGATGTCATTTATCTGAATCTGTTATATGAGCATATTGAGACGACCGAATCTCGTGCTCATAATTTGTAACAAAGGAATCTTTAGGGGTTCTTGGTTCAATCAACTTAGAGGATCTAGATCTGATACCAATTTCTAGAACTTTAAGTGTTTTTTCGTTTCCACTGTTCTTATGTTTTCTCTAAGTATAACTTAGTAGATACCATGCTAGATACTTACGGAAAGAAACGAATTAGAGTAGATACCATGCCTAATTCTTGGCTTAGGGAAACATTACTTTAAGGAGTAGATACCATGCCCTTGAAGTGAACAAACATGAGTAATTAGAAGTAAGTTCAGAAGGTAACTTAGCATTATTAACTATTGGTGGAGATCAACAACCAAACTATTCAAGAGATATTTGTGATTCAACACCTCTCATCTTAGTTTTAATCTTTTAGTTCTTTTAGATCTTTACAACAACCCTTATTCATTCTTATTATTAGTTTTATTGATTAGTAAGTTGAAGTCTACAATCTCTGTGGGATCGACCCTTGCTATTACTACGATTCGATTCGTGCACTTGCGAGGTTTTATAATTTGTGTCTAGTTAGTCTATTTATTTAGGTATCTAGATTCCACAACAATTTGCGACCTCAAAAACTCTCATCTGTGGGGGGGATGAGTATCACAAAATGGATCCAGTTAGATTCTATTGGGAGCTGCGGAGGTATTCTATTGGGTTGGAACGATCAGATTCTTGAATGCACATACTCAGCGATAGATATTTTTTCTGTGTCTGCCTCTTTCAAATGTAGAATTTCAGCCAAAGAATGGTCAGTCACTACTGTATACGCACCTTTTGAGCTTGATGATCGCGAACTCTTTTTTTTTGAAATCAAACAGCGTAGGAGACTCCTAAAAGATGCTTGGGTGCTGTGTAGGGATTTTAATGTTACTATGACAGATGAAGAGAGGTCCAAGGGCCGAGACTCGAACAGAGACATGAAAGCTTTTTGCAGCTTCATTCAAGACTTGGAGTTGATTGATTTACCCCTCTCAGGGAGGAAATTTACATGGACTAACCAAAGAGAAGCTCCGACAATGGCTCGCTTGGACAGAGCACTAATTTCAGCGGAGTGGGACGTCCTGTTTCCGAACTGCATCCAGTATTCGCTCCCGAGAATAGCCTCTGATCATTGTCCCATTGTTCTTGATGATCAAGTTATCCCTAAAAGGGTGAACTATTTCAAATTTGAAAAAGCTTGGCTACTCAATCCATCTTTCACACCGGCTGTTAAAGAATGGTGGCATTCCTTCAGGTGCAAGGGGAATCAGGTTGAGATTTTTGCAACTAAACTTTCGCTTCTTAAAAGAAGGATCAAATTATGGAGAAATGATAACTTTAGAAATATTACGCGAGCTAAAAAGGAATTGCAAGATAAACTTCTCAAGCTGGAAATTGAGGCTGAAATTTCATCAAGCGCTATTGAGCAAATGAAGTCTGTACAGACGGAGCTCCAAGAGATTATCAAAGCTGAGGCGATCTACTGGAGGCAGCGCTCGAGAGTGCAATGGATCAAGGAAGGAGATGCAAACACGTGCTTCTTCCACTGCATTGCAAACGGCCGTCGACGAAGAAACTTTATCCACAGTCTGATTATAGATGGTACTCTAGTAACGGCCCCGCTCCAAATTAGAGCAGCTTTTGAACAGCACTTCTCATCTATCTGTGGTACAACAACTGTCTCTGATTTTCAAATTGATTGGAACTCACTTTATCCCCATAGGCTACAAGATCTTGCTCATTTGGAGGCACCTTTCACTATGGATGAGATCAAGACAGCGGTTTTTGGCATGAGCAGTGATAAAGCTCCGGGGCCTGATGGCTTTTCTATGAGCTTCTACCACACTTTCTGGGATATTATCAAAGAAGATCTACTTAGTATGCTCCTTGCGATCCAGAGAAGTGAATGTGATGTATCAAGATTGAACTATTGTAACATCATCCTCATCCCCAAGTGTGAGGGGGCCAACTCTGTCTCTGAATTCAGACCAATCAGTTTGCTCAACTGCTCCCTTAAGATTTTTACCAAATTGCTGGCAAACCGGCTTTCCCCGATATTACACACTCTTGTCTCTTCTTCCCAAAGTGCTTTCTTGAAAGGTAAATCCACGATAGACTGTTTTGTTGTTGCACATGAGGCTATCAATTTATGCAGTAGGCGGCACTCCGACACTCTTCTTCTCAAAATTGATTTTGCTAAGGCATTCGACACAGTCAATTGGGATTTTCTTGTACAGCTCCTAGTCGCTAGAGGTTTTGGTCAGTCCTGGTGCAGATGGATTCTTATGATATTGAAGACTGCAAAATCCTCTATCCTCATAAATGGTGAAGGAGGTCGTTATATTAACTCCAAGAGGTTTGAAACAGGGCGATCCACAGTCACCAATGCTCTTCATCTTGGTTGTGGATGTACTAGCTCAAATGCTCAAATGTGGTCGCCAAAATGAAATCTTCTCCCCACTGCCAGTCAGAGGCGCAATTGCCAACCTGTCCGTGCTGCAGTTTGCGGATGATACATTGCTTTTTTGCAAAGGCGATGAGGATGAGGTCATTAACCTTAAATTAGCCCTGTAACTATTTGCTAATATATCTGGTCTTGCTATCAATTTTGATAAATCGTCCTTAGTTTATTTTGGACGATTCAAAATGAAACTCCAAGCCTTCTCAGCTATTCTTAGATGCAAAGAGGAGAAGTTGCCCCTTAAATATCTTGGTATGCCTCTCGCTTCTAATAAGCTCAGCAAACAATACTGGCAACCACTGATCCTTAAGATCCAGAGACGACTATCATTGTGGAAGGGTAAAATGCTTTCTAGAGGGGGCAGGTTGGTTCTTATAAATTTTGTGCTTAGTGCCCTGCCGGTTTATTTTGCCTCTTTCTTTAAGTTACCCCTTTGGGTCATTAGGAGAATTGATCAGCTCAGCAGTAGATTCTTCTGGTGTGGTTCAGATGCTAATATCAGAGGCATTGCTAGTGCGCAGTGGGCACGAATCTGTCAACCGAAAATGCAAGGAGGTCTGGGGATCCTTGACCTAAAGGTCTTTAATGAAGCTCTCCTCATGAAGTGGTGGTGGAATCTGCTGGCATCAGATTCCCTCCCAAGCCAAACTCTCCGAAGCCTTTATCAACGCAGTGACTCAAACCAATTCATATGTCCTTCTACTGCCTCTAGCTTCTGGAAGGGAATTTATCCGCTAAAAGACCAATTCCTTTGTAGCATCACATGGAGCCTTGGTAAAGGTACGCTCATCAATTTTTGGACGTCCAAATGGATCCATGGAGCCAGTGTGTGTTCCCTATTTCCAACCCTCACTGCAGCGGCTTGGAACTCTGAAGCTGACATTATATCACAGGGATCTTGGTCAGATGGCTTGTGGACTTGGCAGCCGAGACTAAACTGTGTACTTACTGACTCAATGCGAGAGGACAAAAGGCGCCTGCTAGAGCTGCTTGTGGATTTCCAGCCCTCAACTTCTGAAGACCAACCATCCTGGCGACTGACTACTTCCTCTTCTTATACTGTCAAATCGGCTTATAACTTCTTCATCATGGCTGGCCTCCGTTCCCCTTACTACACTGCAACTTGGTCCTCGCCTGCCCCGCTCAAATGCAAGGTGTTCATATGGCTGCTGAGTTGGAACAAGCTCAACTCGAAGGAATTTCTTCACTCTAAGGGATGGTCGGGCGACACTACATGCACAGCTTGTGCATGTCCTGTCAAATCGACCTTCCATATATTTTTTGAATGCCCAATTGCTGCTGCAACCTGGAAACACTTCACTGATATGCTTAGTATCCACAATATGCCCCATCATATGCATGAGTGTTTCACGACATGGTGTTTTGGAAATCATAATAACCGACTCACTTGGCATCTTTTAACTATCTCAGTTTGCTGGAATTTGTGGCTTGATAGAAACCAACGCATTTTTACTTCAAAGGCTGTGCAAGCAAAAGACATTATTACTAATGCCATTTTCTCTTTTCGTTCTTGGATAGATGGAATGGACAGCGGGAGGAAGAAGGCAAAGCTGATGGATGAATTGGATGCTGCAGGAGTACAGGATGCCTTGTTAAAGCAAGCACTCTTTAGGGCTGATCGGTTGGATAGTGATGTGGGGAGCTGTTCGACCTAACTGCTGAGTGCTGTGATCTGTTTTAGCTATATGTGGATGATTTAGGTTTTTGTTGATCTTTTGGACTGACTATTTTATACTGCTCTGATGTAACTAGGCTTTTCTGTTTTGACTATCTGTTTGGAGGAGTATTACGAGTACTGCTGTTTGGATGGAGAAGGGGGATGAGATCATGCTGTTGTGTCTAGTAGAGGAGTACGACAGTAGTCCGCTGCCCTCTCTACGGCACAACTACATGCTATCTCAAACCTAGACCCATCTGGGACTCGATCCTTATCTTTTGTAACCTCCACTCAGATTGTTTTTGTAATAGCTTCTTAAACACCTTTTATTAGTAATATATATTTTGAGGTAGGCTAATCCTACCTTTTACTCGTCAAAAAAAAAAATTTCAATCAAGGCTCGCCGTTGGGAACTGTGAGGTGCTTTACACTAGACTCGCTATTCCCAAAGACGAGTTTAGTTTTTTAAAAAAAACCGGTGGAAATTTTTTCCAAAATTTATCAAGTTCAGCGGAGAGTTTTTTAGTTTAAAATTTTCAATCAGGACTCGTTGTTCGGAACGGCGAGGTGTTTTACACTAGACTCGTTGTCCACAACGACGAGTTTAGTTTAAAAAAAAAGAATTTCGATGGATTTTATTCCCGAAAATTCACCAAGTTCAGCAGTTTACTCTATGTGATATTTCAAAGAACATCGTCGTTCCTAACAACGAGTCTAGTATAAATTAACTCACTGTGGAGAACGATGAGTCTTGTTTGATAAATTTGAAGTACACTCGTTGTTGTGAAATAACTAGTTTATCCAAAAAAAAAAACTAGGCCCGTTGTTCCCAATGTCAAGCTTGAAATAACATCGCTGTTGTGAACAACAAGTTTAATTATTGAGTCCCCCAGGGCAATTAGTTCGGCATGTGCCATCTTTCTGCACATAGTTTCGAAAAAGAGCATTTATTTTAAAAAAAAAATCCATAACTAAAGAGTTCAAAAAACACTACATGCATGAATTGTGAACAAATTGTGACCTTGTATACAGGGCAACGACCTCACATGTTTTTCCATCGCCATCCTCTCTGTAAATCACCCTAGGAGGGTGAATAGGGTAATTGTACGAATAAAAAAATATACTTAAATAAAATGCAGAGTAAATAAAAAGTTAAGAAGAGCAAACACAGATAGCACAAGTGACGTAGCGATGTAACGTGGTTCGACCCCCAGGTCTACGTCCACACCTCCTACTTGTAGCAATTCTTCGCCACATGCGCTCCACTATACTCAAAACTCTTGTACAATGATTCTCGGATTCAGACCGATATACCTATTACACCCACAGGATTTCTAAGACAAGTCCCGTCAATCTCACTGAAGTGGACGAAAAAGAAAAAGAAAAAGAAACTCAAGATCTTAAATGATCCTGACTGAAGAATATAAACTAGTTATCACACACACTCGGATTGATTGTTGAAAGATTAGTTCATAAGATTTTTCTCAGAAGTAATAGGCGAAGAATAAACAGTGGGTTCGTCCAAATATATAGACTAGGAAGTGTATCGATCAAAAATGGAAAAGATACTGTAATGCCCCGATTTTTCATTTAATGAAAAATCATTTATTTTGCACGTAGTGTGCACGTGCAATATTTTTGGTAATTATTTTCATTATGATGAGTATAGATATTTATACATTTGCTCTTTAATTATTTTTATAAAGATTTCTTTCAATTAGACAAAAAGCCTTTCTTCTTAAAGCCCTAAATTTAATTCATTTATTTTCTTTTATAATTATTATTTTGGCCCATAAACTAAAGCCCATGAGCTACTTTATTTTTAAATACAACTTGTAATGTAGGATACAATTTAAAGATTTTTTTATGTAAAATATAATGTACAAATTTTTGGAGCCAAATGCATGCACGTGCATTGCACGTACACGTGCAAAGTGCACCTTCCATGCTAGGCCGGTTTTGGAGTTTTGGAGGGAATAGGAATTTTCAAGTTGAGTCATGGTGGTGGTGGTTACTTGATCATGGGTGGTTAGTGTAACTCCTCCTTAAATCTTAGCCATTTGCTTCTAACTCCTAAGTTAATCCTAGCCTTCCATTTTCCTAATTTTTTAGTATAAATACCCCCCCCCCCCCCCCCCGGGCTAGTATTCTTGTGCTAATTATTTCCTCCAAACCTATAGTTTAAAATACAATTATCTAGTAGTTTAGCAAGTGAGTAGAAGATTGAGTTTTGTGTGTGGAGAATTGTGTTTGCATCAAGAAGAAGGGGAGGCCGGCATCATCAAAGGGAGCGCTCGGGTTTGGATCTAGCCCTTGCTTTGCTCGTTTGACATTCGCTGTTTATGGAGAATTTAGGTTCTCCACGTGCCCCAGCGTCCAAATAAGGATCCTTTTTCACTATCACCCCCAAAAAACCAAACTGTGCAAGTCAGCTGAACACCGTGATTGATGAGTGGGTAGGTGGGTTAGGTGCACCTCTCGCCCAGTGGGAAGTCTTGAAGGCTTGTGTGCGCGCATCTAGGAGGAGGATCGTTCGTTTGCAAGGACATTCGTTTAGGAGGCATTGCTAGTTGTATTTTCTCTCCAATTAAGGTGGGTAAATTCTCCATATTTCTAATTAGGAATGCATGCTAGATTTGAATGGAAAGAATGATGCATGAAAAAGATTAATAAGAGTACACATTTAATTGGAAAAATGATCTATTAATTGATAGAAATATTGATATGCAATTGTATGTGGTTCTATTATTAAAATTTAAGTTGTGTGTGAAATGATTATAGCCATGGATTGTTTGAAGAAAATTTCATTATTTACATCAAGAACTATATGCAAAAAAATAGTAGATTGACAATGTCGTTGTATGTGCTTAAATGGACTTTTCTGATATTATTGCGAATGAATTAAAAATATAATTGGTGGGTTGTGAAATGATTAAGAACAGGGAATAGATATGGAAATTGCTAATAAAGAGATTAGTGATGTTAAACTTGATAAGAAATGTCGAAAAAGAAATGTAGTAGGGATAGCATATAATGCGAACTAATTGTATGAAAAATATGTGTTTATTATGGAGAAAAAATATTTTTATATACTGGAGTATTTATTATATTGGGAATAATTAATCTGGAATTTTTTTACAGCATGTTAGTAAGAGCAAATTGAAATGAGGACTTAATGAACATCGAAATGTTTTACTAAACAGAGAGGGTTAATTTAATTAGACTTTGAGTTGTATCTATGACAACCCGAGCCTATAGCTCGAGTGGTCGAGATGCTCTTGATTGCTACAGTGTCGTGCGGCTCTCCGAGGTCGAAGGTTCGAACACCGTGAGCACCATACTTTTTTTTGTTTTGTGAAAACTAGAGTAATCGCAGCCGAGAGCATTTAATGCTCTCAGCGCCCTTCATTAACGCATAGCGCGTTCGGCCCAGTGGTTGTGCCTTCGGTTGGTTTCCCTGTGGTTCTGGGTTCGAACACTGGTTTCGGCAGTGTTTAAAATTTGGGAAAAAAATATTTTTTTGGTGATTTTTGATGAGTGAAAAAAAAATTTAGAAAAAAAATATGGTTATCATCCTAAAATTATGTGGGACTTGTGAAAAATAATTTGAGAATTATTTGCATGAAGTGGAGTATGTTTTGAGAATAAAAGTATAATTTAGAACTATAAGTTCTACACTTGCATTTTTATAAAAGTTGTACTTTGCAATGAGACTTAAAATGGAATATTAGAAAAGAAATACGAATAAGAAAGGAATTATGTGAAGTGACGTGATTTATTCTCATTGGAGAATAGTGTGACAAATCATGAAGTGTAAATGTCCATCTTTGATTGAATAACTAGGGATGTGGGTTTTAATGTGAAAATAACATTCCATGAATTACATGATGAATAGTTGAATTTCATGTATAATTATGGACTATTGAACAATTTAGAAATCATGATTGGAAAAGAGAAATATTTTTTTGAGTATGACAACTCAACATGTGAACTTATGATTTGAAATTGAAAATTAGAGTATAGCCAAACTCACACCGGCAAGTGAAAAATGATAAATTATGATTATTGATATTGAAAGGACCAGGTTTGGGTCATTGTGAAATGAAATAAGACCGGTAGTAGTGAGAGGGCTAACTCTAGAGCTTTGATTTTGGGTCATGATTTCATTAAGAATTAAGGATTAGGTACATAGTGAAGATGTGACGAAAGTAAGAGAAAAATATTGAGTATGAGGGCCATTGGATTAGCGGCGAGAGCGTATCCGAGGATGTCCCATGATGAGTCATGATAGAGCGTGGATACCGCTCCAGAGTACCGTCCCGGTGGCGACGCTCATGGGATGTTTGAAGACTACGGGTGGTGTCATGTCTATGGTAGGAGCTGAATTACCACAGGATGCCTGCATGATGAGTCATGTGTCAGTGCGATGGGATTTCCTCCAGGGTGCCTAGTCATGAGCTCGTAGGTCAGAGAACATCTAAGATACTTACCGTAGTTACAGTAGTAGATTAAGTCATGACGAGGGATTGAACCCTACAAAGATGAAGAACGATTAAGGGCTTGCCCTCGGACCTATGTAGTATGGGATGCATAGAATCCGAACAAGTGCGCATTAGTGTCATGTAACATAAATAATTGCATTAAGAACTAAGTGCACAATCACAACACGACATCAATAGGGTATTCCCTTTAGTTTGATATGTGACAAGTTTGTGTTTGTTAAATATGGAAAATGAGTTATACTATTTCCGGCATAGAGAGGATGGCCGTGTATAATGTTCGTCGATTGAATAAACTGACGTACCCACAGTTTTGTACGCAGGGTAATGACATGATAAAGGTTAAAGAGGAACAGATGCTTAAAGATTATTCAAAGTTGTTGTACATTTATTTAAATGTTATAATTTTGCTTCCGCTGTGCAGTGTAAATTGTAATGTTTTACTTGTAACTCTAATGTAAAGTGAAAAGTTCAAATTTCCTTGTAAAATTGTACTAAATGAAGTGTAAAGATCCTGTGGAATCTCGAATTCAGTGTATTTTGGAATTCGGGGCGTTACAGATACATTCCAAAAAATTTGAACAGCGTAAAGTGTGGTCGACCGTTCAGCTCTCTGTTGTAAACTAGACAGATGAAGGGTCGACTGCTAGTTACACAACTTAGAGTTGTAATCGACTGCGATGCGGTCGACCCGACATAAAGTGCGGTCGACTGTTATCGCGTTGTTCATACGAATCCACTATTTATTCTCACCAAAAACTAATCTTTCAATCAATCAATTTACACAGATTTAAATCTCACAAATATGGAATGATGGCAGCTGGTCTTGATGGCTTTCTTGGACATTAATCAATCAATCTCTCTTTTTAAATATCTTCTCCTTTTGCTTGATTTCTCAATCTTTCTTTATTATTTTTTCCTTCTTTGAATATTCTTGAATGTTTTTCCTTATTTGAATATTCTTGAATCTCGCTTGGATATTGTTTTGATCCTGAAAATCTGAATAACTTAATTCAAACTTATTAGTAATTGTAGACACGTTTTGTGCACACCAAACTAAGAGTCAACAATCTCTCCCTTTTGGTGTGAACAAAACATGCCTTTGAATATTGAAAGTAAAATAAAATAGCACAAAATACTCTCCCTGGATTTAGTATTTCTTGTAACACCGATTTTCATAAACAAGAAGAGATTTGTGAATACTCCCCCTTAATTTAAGACTTCATGAACAATAAAATAAGACAAAAACTTTAATTATGTTTACTTTCATACATTCGTAATTACTTCTAATATTCTCCCCATTTTGGAACACACCAATAGCAGGGTAAACGACAATGATAAATTACTTCTCACAAAAACCAGTTAAAAGGAGACTTTCATCGAGCAAAATAAGGGAGATAAAGTTAATAAATTTATGAACACGGAAGAGAATCTTCTTACATGATACCGTTGATAATGGAACTCTTTGATATACAGGAAGAGCTCTTCATGGTATCATAGATTTGAGATTTTCCCAGTACAGATGCAAGGCATGGATAAGAAAAAGAAGTGTAGACTATATTTCAAGAAATTGATAATAGAAAGTGAGTAGAGAGTTCTTTTTAAAAGAGAAACACAATGCGAAGTCAGAAAGAGAACCGGTCGACCGCAAAACTGGTCAAGCAAAAAAAATATTCCAGAGAGCAAACAAGTCGACCGCACCCCTTTGTCAAAAGCACAACGAATCACAGAGGGCAAATCGGTCGACCGCACGGTCGACCGCAAATACTGAAGGACAATTTATGCAAAAACCCGAGAGCAAACCGGCGACCAGTCGACCAAAAACCCATTTTCAAGCGGAAATATCAATAACATTGACTTATCCTTTCAAAAAATGAATTCATTTTTCATCTAAAGGTTTAGTAAAGATATCAACAAGTTGTGAATCAGTGGAAACATACTCAAGAATAATATCCCCTTCTTGAAAATGATCTTTAATAAAGTGATATTGAATATCAATGTGTTTTGTGCGACTGTGTTGATCCGATTTCTTTGTCATATGAACAGTGCCAGTGTTGTCGCATTTAATTGGAATGTGATTAAGAAATACCTTGTAATCTTCTAGAGTATTTTTCATCCATAGTATTTGCGCGCAACAGGATCCTGCGACGATATATTCAGCTTCAGCAGTTGAGAGAGTAACAGAGTTCTGCTTCTTGGATGCCCATGAGACAAGGCAGTCACCCAGGAAGTGACATATGCCGCTAGTATTTTTTCTGTCTGTTAAGCTCCCAGCATAATCTGCATCTGAGAATCCTACAAGAGAGAAGTTTCTATTATTTGGGTACCAAAGTCCAGTATTTGGTGTGCCTTTAAGATATCGAATGATACGCTTAACAACAACCAAATGCTATTCTTTGGGACACGATTGAAAGCATGCACATAGATAAATACTATATATAATATCTGGACGAGATGCCGTAATATAGAGTAAACTACCAATCATACCTCGATAAGTAGAGATATCAACATTATTACCAGATTCATCTTTTGAAAGCTTAGTGGTAGTGGCCATAGGTGTTTTGTATTTATTTGCAGTTTCAAGTCCAAACTTTTTGGCTAATTCCTTTGCGTACTTGGATTGATTGATAAAGATCCCATCCTTTCTTTGATGTATTTGAAGCCCAAAGAAAATATGTTACTTCTCCCATCATACTCATTTCGAATTCATCCTGCATTTGCTTTGAGAATTCCTTGCAAAGATTTTCATTAATGGATCCAAATATAATATCATCAACATAAATTTGAACTATTTAGATATCATTGGAGACATGTTTTATAAATAGTGTAGTGTCTACTTTTCCTTTAGAAAAATCTATGTGAAGTAGAAATGAACTTAGTATACCAAGCACGAGGAGCTTGCTTCAAACCATACAATGCTTTATCAAGGCGAAATATATGGTTTGGGTGTGTGGGATCAGTGAATCCTAGTGGTTGTGCAACATAAACTTCTTCCGAAATAAAGTCATTTAAAAACACACTTTTAACATCCATTTGAAAGAGAGTAAAATCTATATAAGCAGCAAAGGCTAGCAAGATACGAATGGCTTCAAGCCGTGCAACAGGTGTAAAAGTTTCATCAAAATCTACACATTCTTGTTAATTATAACATTGTGCAACAAGACGGGCCTTATTTCTAGTGATTGATCCGGATTCATCTAACTTGTTCCTAAACACCCACTTAGTTCCAAGTATAGTTATATTATGAGGTCTAGGAACAAGTCTCCATACTCGATTCCTTTCGAATTGATTAAATTCTTCTTGCATGGTAATGATCCAGTCATTATCTTGCAAGGCCTCCTTAATGTTCTTAGGTTCAAGTATGGAAACAAATGCGGAAAAACACATAAAATTTTGAGGTTGTGTGCGAGTAGTTACCCATTTGACATGTCGCTTCGTATAAGAGTTGGTGGATGGCTAGACATGATTTTCCATGTGGGGCGTCTTTCACCTGTAGAAATTTGATGTTGTACATGTTCATCTTCCATGACATCAATTTGTTCTGCAGGAATCTCTTCTGTGTGTAATTTGGATGCAACTTCATTTTGAAGGGATATTTTTATTTTTGGGTCTTCTTCAATATGAACCTGTTTCTTTTCAACTCGAACACCTGTCTCATCATCGTCAACAACATGCAATATTTCTTTGGTGTAGGAATTAGTTTTATCAAAAATAACATCAATGGATTCATGAATTGTGCATCTTCTTTTATTAAATACACGATATGCTTTACTACTAAGAGAATATCCTAAGAATACACCTTCATCACTTTTACGATCAAATTTTCTCAAATTATCAAAAGTATTTAAAATAAACACTTTGCATCCGAAGACGCGAAAGTAACTTAAGTTGGAAATTTTGCCATAATATAGTTCAAAAGGAGTTTTCTCAAGATATTTTCTAATGATTACTTGGTTAATTGTGTAACACAGTGTATTGACAGCTTCCGCCCAAAATGGTTTAGGTAAATCCTTTTCACTAACCATAGTTCGGGCCATTTCTTGAAGAGATCGATTTTTCCTTTCAACAACCCCATTTTGTTGGGGAGTGCGAGGACAAGCGAACTCATGTTTTATTCCCTTTTTGTCACAAAATGATGTGAATAGTTCATTTTGAAATTCTCCACCATGATCACTATGAATGGTAACAATGGTGAGGCTTTTCTCATTTTCCACTCTACGACAGAATTTTTGAAACACATATAGTGTGTCATCTTTTTGTGGCAAAAAGACAACCCAAGTGAATCTACTATAATCATCAACAATTACAAAAGCATATTATAAACCTCCATTACTACATGTTTGTGATGGTCCAAAGAGATCCATGTGCAAGAGTTCAAGGGTCTAGAAGTTACCATTTTCTTGGGTCTGTGAGAACTTTAGTTTGCTTACCGAATTGGCATGACTCACGCGGTTTATCTTTCTCAAATTTGATTTTGGGAATCCCCATTACAAGCTCCTCGGTTACAAATTTGTTGAGATTGTCCATGGCTGTGTGTCCAAGTCTTCTATGCCATAACCAACCATCCTCATTTCTTGCAACAAAGCACCTCATATTTTCCTGTGCTAATTCATTATAGTTTATAACATAAATATTGTTACATTGGTTAGCTAGAAGTAAACAAGATTTATTGCTATCTAGTACATTGCATGAATTTTTATCAAAAGTAACTGTGTAGCCTTTATCAGTTGATTGGCTGACACCAATTAGATTATGTTTCAAATCTCTTACCAATAGAACATCCTCAATGGAGCATGAGGAACCAAAGTTTATTTTACCTTTACCAATGGTTTGTCCCGTGTTATTATCTCCAAAGATGATGTCCTTTACTTTTTTCCTTGATAGTGATGTAAAATATTTGTTGTCACCTGTTATATGATTTGAGCATCCACTATCAAGGTGCCACCGATCTTTAGTCTTGATACGCTGAGGTACCTACACCAAGATTAGTAGGTATAATTTTGCGTGCCCAAGTTTGTTTTGAACCTGCATTTACATCATTTCTTATCCACACACAATTAGTATTCCTTTTTAATGGACAATTAAAAAAAATGTGCCCTAGTCTACAACATTAATGACATGTGATACGACTATGTCTTGAGTCATGCACACTTGCATAGTTTTGAGTTGATTTGTGATTATGTTGGTGATTGTGCAAATATGTATGACATGATGATTTAAATTTTTGATGATGTATTGGTTCTTCATAACCAAGCCATCGATTATCATGATAGGATCTTGAATTTTTTGTAATAAGGTAACTGGTCCCTTCATACTTTTCTACAACTTTTTCAAGCTCAATTACTCTTTTACAGTTTTTTCCTAGTCATCTCATCGTCTTTTGTATTCCAACGAAGAGTGTCTAGTGTAGCATCAAGAATCCTATTTTGTTCAAGAGCTTCATTATATCCTTCCACTACCTCATCAAATTTATTTTTGCATTCTTTTAAATCATCTGTGAGTTTGGCGATATAAACAGATTTCTCATGAATTTTTCTTAAGTAATCATCATGCATTGCTAAAGACTCTCGAATTTGTTGTTTTAAAATTTCATTTTCCTCTAGCAATACATCATGATCTTTTCTAAATGACTCAAAATTTTCAAGGATCAAGGCATTCTTATTTTTCAGTTTTTGATTTTTTGTAATACAAGAGTCATGAGTATCATTTGAAATTTGTTTATATTGCCTAAGTTCACAACTTAATTTCTTAGCATAGTCTTTCAAACCATTACACATGTCTACTAGTTCATCATAAGTGGGTTCTTCGATTACCTCTTCTTGAGATGATGATTGCACCTCACCATTCCTAAGAGCCATGAAGTCGACGTCATTGTAGCCTTGCTCTCCCTCACTTGAATCAGAGTCCAACCATGTTGCCTTCAGCGCCTTGTTTTTTAGATCTGGGTTTGAGCGGTAGTAGTCCCTATTCCTGTCTTGCGAAACGGGACAATTTGCACGGATGTGTCCAGGCTTCTTGCACTTATAGTACACATCATCTTTATCTTTGTCCCTTTCCCCTTGGTACCTGCCATATTTTTTATATTTGAGATACTTTCGAAATTGCTTGGTCAATAGGGCAATGTCCTTGTCTGACTACTCACGATCTGAATCTGCTTTTAATGGTCGGGATTTTTCTGCTTTTAGTGCAACTTTTTTCTCTTTGGCTTTTGGTTCAATCTCGAAGTTTTGTCTGCATCTTTTGGTTTCTGACATTTCTGTCTCATATGTCTTCAGCTTTCCTTGAAATGTGTAGTTTTCAAAACTCTTTTCTTCGAGGGTCTCCCTCATTGTAGCAGCCTTTACATACCTTTCTGGTGTGAGACAGCTTATGAATTTTCCGACCTTTCGGTCATCATCCAACCCTTTACCTAAGCTCTCAAGTTCGTGGTCAATGATATCGAAACGGCAAGCATTTGATCCATATTTCCCCCTGGTAATATGCAAAAAATATCAAACTTATAGAAACATAAATTAACTTTAGCTTTTACCTCAGAAGTGGTTCCCTTATGTCGCTTCAACATGTTGTTCCAGATCTCGTATGATGTCTTACAGTTTCGCCCGCATCGCATTAGTTTTTCATTGTTCAACCTTGCATAGAGAGCCATCATGGCTTTGGAATTTTCTGTCTTGAGAGCCAACTCTACTTTTGTGAAGGCTTTCTTTCCGTTGCTAACTGGAATATCTGTTTTATAGATGCACGCATTCCATACTTCTTCTCCAAGCATCTGTAGAAAATGAGACATACGAACTTTCCAAACATCATAGCATTTTTCATCAAAAAATGGTGATCTTGTAAGGCATGTCTCATTGGAGATGAATGGCTCCGATGAGTACAAGTTTTCGGGATGAGGGATTTCGGCCATTGGACCTTTTTCTTAAGCTTTTAAGCTTTTGATAAGCACCTCGCTCTGATATCACTGTAAATTACCCTAGTAGGATGAATAGGGTGATTGTGCGGAATAAAAAAAATTAATTAAATAAAATGCAGAGTAAATAAAAAGTTAAGAAGAGCAAACAAAGATAGCACAAGTGATGCAGCGATATAATGTGGTTCGACCCCCAAGTCTACGTCCACACCTCTTACTTGTAGCAATTCTTCGCCACAACCGTTCCACTATACTCAAAACCCTTGTACATTGATTCTCGGATTCAGGCCGAGAGACCTATTACATGATGGCCCATTTTGTTTTGATTTTGATGGTATCCTTAAGAAATCTCTCCCTACTCATGATTTTAAAGTTTTTGATACTCTTTTGTTCTCTTTTGAAGACAATTACTACTCTATTAATATAGCCACGTAGTAGTAGCGATATATCTGAGACAGAATCAGAAGCCACGAGAGATTTTGAAGGTGATTTCACGTTTCGTAACTTCATTTGGTATCTGAACATACTAAATACATTTGAAGAATAAGAAGATAAGTAAGAGAGAATAATAAATAAGAAAGCAAGTAAGGGGCTTGAATTTAATTTATAAAAATAATGAAGGTACGGGAGATAAGAAATGGAATCTAACAAAGAAGAAAGAGACAAATCAAATAAAGGAGCCTAATAATGGTGAAAGTGACTTCAAGATGGAATCTAATAATGATGAAAGTGACTTGAAGACTTATGGCATACGAGTATATCAAGACAGCATGCTAGCTGTACTACTTTCTTCATGTTGCCTTGTATTTTTTTTTTAATGTCGTGTTAATCTTGTGAGTTTGCCTTATGTACTGAGTCAGTTTATGTAATTTTTATTTGTATCTGCATAAGAGTCGGTCCTGTAACCAGTCCTGTAACCAGTCCTGTAACGCTTTACCCCATAATGGTATCAGAGCCTCGTTTTTAAGTAAGAAACTCTTACCTTGTTTTCTCAAAATTTTAGCAAAATATTTAGTACAATTTAAGTAGTTAAAAAATTAATTAGATAAGATTAATAGAATAGATTACAAAAACAAACTTCAATTTTGCAGAAAGATCACACATCCTATAGAAAAATCAATAGGATAATAAGCATAGAATATAAATGAAAAAATATCCCTTAGTTACAAATATTTTGGCATTGTCCTCTTTTTGCAAATGTTTTCAAAATTAGTCCTAAAAAAATTAATTCAGTAGTAGCTTCAGTTCACTTGAAAAAGTGCGAATTATAGGACTGATCAAAATTTGACTACGAATTCATGTTAACAAGTTTTCAGCTGACCGACCTCCAAAGTGTAAGGGAATATAAACAGGAATAGAATCAACAGATCAAATTAGAGCGTCAGCTAATCAAACTATCATTCTACCTCGAATTTTTCTTTTAACACACATAAAAACAGATATCACATGAAAGACCACAAAGCACATAGTAAATGTGTTGCAGAATCTACCAACAACCCATAGTGCTAATTGCAAATCCACACCACAAGTAATAGAAACTTTTCAAGAACTAGATGAACTAAGAACAAGTTACCACAATATATGCAAGATCTCACAAGAACACAATCAATATGCAGAGATAACTAATTCTTCTTATCTATATAATAAAACACAAAGAAAGCTATCGAGTGGCTCTCCTTCAGTCCCCCCCAAAATCAAAGGCCCAGTTCTAACCTCACAAAACATACTCCCCCCCCCAAAAAAAAGTTTCCCCCCAAAACTCAAATTCAAATCACCCAAAAACTCTTTTATTTATTTAATTATATCTCTCTCTCTCTCTCTACACACACACACACACACACACTTACACTTATAGAAACATGGATGGATTTTATTTACAACTAATTATTGTCATACTATTCAAACTTGAGCTACATAATTATTGATTTACTGTTTACAAGACTTTTCATATGCTATATCGTTCTGAAGACTTGCCGTAGGCACGTGCCCACGGGCAAATCTAGTACCCCAATAAATATAAAAATTACAAAGAGATTACAACTCTCAGTCTCTCTCTCTCACACATTTGAAACACTCAACACAATCCGCTCTTGAAGTTGAAGAATGATAACGGCTCACAAATTCTCTCATCTTTTCTCTTGAGATGTATTAGATCCACACAAACCCTACAATCTACAGCCATATGCGAGAGTGTACTAATACTCGCACACGTATGCACGCGTTTACTCTATCTTACACTCCTTTTCTGAGCCCCCCCTCACCACTAATCCTGGCTCTGCCCCAGTTAGTAGTTGATAAAGTAGAATATTTCACATTCTATATTGATTTACCTTGAGTAAACTATTCACATTCTCAACAGCCAACACATAAGTCTTGTGTTTATGGTGAGAAATAACCCCCAAGTAAACCCTAAAAGATAAACACAAATTCAGCTTATTGGGCCTGAATCCCGTCTGCCCAAATATAACACAATGTCACTGACGGTCGACCGCACCCTAGGTCGGTCGACCGCAACGTGTAAAGCCAACTCCTGAACTCTAAACTGGTCAACCACACGGTCGAATATCCTGCTCTCTGTTGGACCATGTACACTCGAAGAACCTCCTACAGGCAAGATTGGTCTGGTCGGTTGACCGCAACTCTTCAGACTGCATATCTTCTACTTGTTGTCTTCGTCCCCTCCTCTTCTAGAACTTCAAGTACTCTATGCCTAAGTGTATACAATCCTAACAATTTTCCACTTGGGCCAAATATACAACGCTTCAAAGTTATTGTAATCTTTACCTCGCATTATCTCTATCAATCTCCCACTTTCATGGAAGACTCAAGTACTCTCCACTCTCATGAAGAGCACCTCCGCCACTCCACCACGTGGAGTGCACCAACCACCCCTCATCGCCTCATGAAGGATGTGCTCCACCAATCGCATAGAGCACGATACCAGATAAACAACCTCCCATGTCGGGTTCTGTGTTACAAGACTCCCCAACTCGTAGAATTTCCATTAACACCGGACATGGTTCAAAGCCTCTCAATGCACCCTCTCCACTAGAAGTCTCCGTGGACGACACCTTCATAAAATCTGCAGATTGTTTAACCCCTACAGTCCCGTTTCGGTTACCCTTATCGACATTATCCCGCATATCGATACCAGTGCTCTCTACCACACAAGAGCAACTTGAAGCTTCATCTGCCAATTCGCAAAGTACCATCACCACAGCAACGTCTTGTCCTCTAGGATCACTTCCAAAAGTACTCGGTTGCACCCCATACAACCTACTACTCGATTCCGGCTGAGAATCAACTATAGAAGAAATGTCTCTCACGCCTCTAAGCAAATACAACGTTCCCTTACGCTTTTCTTTTGCAATTACCCGTAAACCTGCAGCTATACGCCACTTTCCATTACCAATTGTAATAGACATACCCTCTTTGTCTAGCCTTCCAATCGAGATAAAATTTTCCTTCAAGTCTAGAACATTCCCTGTTACCAGCAAAACAACACTCTGATCATCATTGACTTTCATGTGAACAGTACCAACCCCACGTATAGGACACCGGTGACCGTTCTCCACGATCACATCTCCAAAAGAACCCTCCTTGTAGTCATCAAACACCTCTTTTCGAAGTGCAATGAAAAGAAGCACTCGAATCAATACACCAGTCTTGATTTGCCAACTCCTCCAGAGCTGATAAGCGTAACCCTTCAGCAAGCCCCACTTGAGCTTCCTTTGAGTTATCTCTCCTCGATTTCTCTTGCTTCTTCTTCATATAGACCTTTCAATTGTGCATCATGTGACCCCTCTTGTGACAATACCAACACTCAGGTCCGTGTTCCCCATCGGTGTCATCAGACCCAATCTCAAATGAACTACTTTGATAATTTCTTCTTCGACTGCTTTTAGATCTCTCACGCCTCTTCTCAACTAATATTGCGAAATCTCTAGAAGATGATGATGGATATCCCTCGTCTCTCACCCTTTTCACCTCCTCATTTAGAATGCTACTCACCAGATCATGTAAAGCCATCGAATCTGTCATAGTGCCTATAATAGTCTGTTCCACCGTAGCATAACTATCGGGCAAAGTAGATAGAAGTAACAATGACTGTCCCCTCTTTGAAAACATCAAACCTGCTGCTTCCATATGGTTGTAAACCATATAGTAATTGTTCACATGTTCTGCTACTGAACCCTTTTCTTTCAACTTCATATTAACCAATTTCTTTATATGAAGAATTTGATTAGATGCAAATGGTTTCTCAAACATATCTGTGAGAATCTTCATAGTCTCCTTTGTGGTCTTTGCCTTTAAAATATGAAATAACGCATTGATGCTCAGTCCGAACTGAATCTGCCCTAGCATCTTCTGCTATCGGCCATCTGAACCTTGAGATTTAATACGACTTGTTGCAGAATTAACCAACAACTCATAGTGCTAATAGCAAAAACACAGCACAAGCAATAGAAATTTTTCAAGAACTAGATGAACCAAGAACAAGCCACCAAGATACCACTTGTTGCAGTCATTGGAAAATGGAAGGAAGCTAGGGTTCTGGTGAGAAATTTGTGATTACCTCTTTCAAGAAGGAGGGGGGCTGGTATTTATAGGCAGGGCAAGCGGGTATCTGTGGGCCTAAAAGTTTCCGAAGGCCTGTTGGACTTTTTGACCTAATGATCTGAGATGAGCGAATATCGAGGAGATCTGATGGCCTTAATTGGGCCACATCACTTATACCCACATCATTAAGATTGTCAAATTAGAATGTTGCTAAATAATTCAAAAACTTAAGGAAATAAGTGATTTAATAGTAGGTCACTCGCAATTACATGTATAGAGTCAGAAAGCTACAATCACATTATGCGAACTCCAGAAGCACCAAAAATAATTAAAACAGAAACCCAAAGGAAATCTTGATCAGCCTGCCGTACGTCCTCTCTTTGCGACACCATCTGTACAAACATTCCCTGCCCAGTATATGCAGCACCTAACCAATGGAGAAGCCCCTCATCAACAGCAGTATGTCTCGAGAAATTGGATCAAGTTTGACACCAGAGCATACTAGATCAGAAACAAACTTGGAATTACCCTTTATGAAACTCAAACCTTCACGACCAATAATAATACGTATATAATATTGGAATGACGAAAGCATAGCCTGCTTAGTACAATGAAAATTAATTTTAACTGCTCTTCTTGGAGCAGTGAAAATTAATTTTAAAGCGTATTTTATTTTTTGATTTTTTAATTAAAAAATTAAAAAAATCAAACCTTCACAATCAAGAACTGCTGTGAATGAATGATGAAAACCGATATTTGAGGACCATCGGTTGAACCTCATTATAGGTACCAGTTTTTTTTTTTTTAATTCTTATTTTTTTTAAAATATTATATATATATATATATATATATATATATATATATATATATATATATATATATATATATATTGAAGATAAAGTGACCAACTAGTCACCAGTTTCATTAATGAGAAATTAAGGAAACAACGGGAAATAAAATATTACAACATTCCATAGTTCACTCTAGATCGCCACAATCTAGATTCAAAATACATCAAAATAAAGCCACCCACATACAAGATACAACACCATCCCCACTATGCCGAGTGATCCAAAAGCACAAGCCCCGTCGCATTTCTCCCTATCCCCATTATAGGTGCCAGTTGGAGCGGCGAATCCCACAATTATGTCCCATCTCTCAACAACTTCCGAGACAGCAAACTTCACGACTTGAAGGGGAGAGTACACACCCTTTCAAAGCATTACATCGAGCCTTCTAAACCTGCCAAATAGTTGTGGCAAAAAAAAGATTGCAGAGTTCACCTGGTGAGAACTACTTGAATTAGCATTAGCACAAAACTGCGAAGGCAATGGAGTTTACGACTAAAGAAGAAGAAAGGGATCAACTACAATGAGAAAATACAGTCTCTACTCTTCGGCTGCGTCAGGCCAACTGTCTCTTGCCTCTTCTCTTGATCTTCTCCTTCCTCAGCTGCTCCGACAACCCCTTCGATTCCCCCCAGATCTAACCCCAGCGACCTCTGCACCTTCCACGCCACCAACGACGTCCTCCTGAGCACACCTTTTGGACCTTCGGCTTCACTCCCTCATGCTTTCGGAGTTGGAGTTGAGTGGGTGCGGGCCCAACGAGAGGGCCCGACACACTGCAACCCTCCCTTCCCCCCCCTCTCAACTACTGATGCTCCCCCTCCACATCCTCCACCTCTGTTCACACCTCAGGCAATCCAGTGGCTGCACCCCCCAACCCAACCCCAAACCCTCCTAACCTAATGAATACCCCCAATAAGGGAGAGTCTCTTAGGCTCAGACATGCGCTTACTCTGCTGCGGGCACACTGAAGTGTACATCATCGACAGGCAGGGAGTGGCGACGATCATCATCACCATCAGGAGGAGTTGATCTCGAGGGAACGGGCCCATAGAGGGGGTCCTCCTATGAGCCACTACGGGCGTAAAAGAACGCCCCTCCCCCCCCACCCCCCGATCCATCGTCACGCTCAGAAACGTCAGGATGACCGTCGATACCAACCAGTGATGCAATCCAGGGACAACCACAGACATAGCATTCGCAATGAGCATGAACCTCACCCACCCACAAGCTACACCAGAGAAAGGGTCGACCGTAGTGAAACTCACCACCCCCACCATTACAGAGACCACCATCATCATACAAGACACCAAAGCCGTGACAACCAACACCATTCAACCACTCCACCATAGCCGAGATCTTCCACATACCACCACAATCCCCCAAATGCTACCATACACCCAATAAAACCCAACATTCAACACCACAACCCTCCAACTCCCTCTTCCTCACCCACCCACCACCATCATGGCGCAAAAGTAGATATGGTCCGATATTCCCTTGTTCCCCATTAGTTATGGCTCTCGGGAACTAGTTATAATCCGTAGAAAGGCTTTTCATACTGAATAGGGAGGTTCATTTTCTTTCTAACATACGAGCAAGCCCTTCTTCTTATACTATGGCATCTTGTCCAAAGCGAGCAGTCATGTAAAGTTTGTGTTTTCGAGGACTCTCTCATCTATGACATAGTTGAAGGCACGTGCAAGGATACAATGGACATCCAAAAGCTCCGGCTTTCACCACCAAAGGAGGCGGTCCCCGATCATCCCAAGGTTATTGTTGTATGGGCCCAACAGGGGGGTCCAAACGATGAGCCTAAAAAGGATGAGGAACAGACTCCGACTAGGGATGCGGCGGAGAGATGGAAAGAAGTAACCCATAAAGAAAAAAGCAAACCCAACTTCCCAACACCAACCCTACAGGATAACAGAAAAAAAAACAAAGAAAAGGAAAACGAAAACTGGTGCCGTGCTTTAACTGTGGTGACTTGGGACATTACCGGACAGAGTGCACTAAAGAAGTTTGGTGCCTGAGGTGTATGAAGTGGAGCCACATGTCTTACACCTGCACGAATGTCATCACCTCCAACAATGATGACGAATGACAGGTGTGCAGAGGCTATCGCCTGATAACCCAGCTACGATCAGACTCGCAAACAGCATCGCCATAATCAAGAATAAGGAAAAATGGCTACGCCAATTGTGTGCAGTGGCTCGAGTTAAGTCAAGTAGGCCATCGGAGACCCATCTTCTACAAGCATTGAACGCAAAGTGGCCTATGAGGGCTCACAGAGATTGGGTAGTAAAGAAAGTTTGTCACCTCCAATTTCTGATTTCGTTCCCATCGCCAGAGAAGATGATAGAGGTCACTGGAATGGCCACGGTGGACTTTGGGCACTTCAAGTTAGAATTCAAATCTTGGACACCGAGCTTTGGTGCAGAACGACCACAGGGCGACAAGTATTAGATATGGATACATAACGTACCACTTCACTTCTGGAAGAAGGAGGCTTTGCAAGAGATAGTCTCCGACTTCGGATCGGTGGAAGACATTGATGAAAAGACTATTCGCTGCTCGGAGATCGTATCGGCTAGGATACTGATCAGGAGCGATGATATCTTCTTAATGCCACGTTTTGCTAAAGTTTTCTCCTACGAGAAGTCCTATCTCATCTGGTTTGTGCTCGACAAACGTGCAGAGATGGAGACGGAACTCCTATCCATCACGTCCCCCATACCTCCTCCCTCTCTTCGAGATGGCCGCACCTACAAACAGGTTGCCTCACCAGAGTGGGAGCTTGCCATAGATGGGGCCCATGAAGTGGAGCGTACTCACCGAGTACTGATCAAGGTGGCGAGAGGGATGGAGGTCCACAGGGAGACTGCAACGGAGGGATCAGATTGTCAAGTCTCAGGGCCGGACTCCGTTGTGCAAGAACGAAGCTCGACTAAGGGATCCAACGGCCAGGATCCACTTCCAGATATGGTAAATTTCACAAAGCCAAAGGCAAGACTGGAAAAGGGGGAACAACAGGTATCCCAAAATGGCATGCAACCCCAGAGAGTTGGTGAAGAGAAACGAAGAGAGGAACAGAGAAAGGATCCAGAGCTTGCAGGCCCTAGAATTGGCAGAAACATGCAAATAGCTCTCCAAAAGGGAAAAAGGTACAACCTTTGGGGCAAGAGTTGGTAAAGGAAAGTTTCTGTAAGGGGAAGATGCCGAGTGAGACATCGCTTTTGACCAGGAAGGTGGACCCAAATCAAAGTAGGTCATCTAAAAAGCAAAGGTGGAGTACTAGAGGCCAGGAACAGGAAAGGGCAGATAGCTTTTTGGGGAAGAAGATGAGCAAACAGCTCATCGTTGGAAGAGAGGAGAGCTCAAAAGAGGGTGAACCAGATAGGGGGTTGGTTTCTCAGGAAAAGAGGAAGCACGATTTAGGAATAGAGTTGTTCGATAATGACAAAGAAGCATCGAGAGATGAAGAGCCTCATTCATCGAATGGTGCATTCAACGCCTCGATCACAACCCCACATGCATCTACTGTAATGCACGCCGCTCAGAAGGAGCCACGTGTCAAAGGCGTTAGAAGGCAAGAGCAGTTGGACCAGAAACACAGCATAAGCTATCCTACTCCTTAGGCAGGGCATATCTCCAAGGCTCAAGATCCTTTGATTGGGCCCAAGCCCAAGAAGACGAATGTTATTGAGGAATTGAGCATGTGTGGGTTTATTAGTGAAGGGGGGGGGGACATATTGAGGGGCCCATTGGGCAAGCTACTGGTGTTGGGCCAAAAATGCATGAAGAACTATGGATTTTGGCAAGTAGTGGGCCCGTTGAGGGGTCCGCCAAGAGAGAGCCAAATTTTCAACAAGAAGTGGCGACAAGTAATGGGCCCATCGAGGGGTCCGCTACGAGAGAGCCCTCTATTCAGCTAGCACACCATGGCGATGACGAAAATAGTGAAGACAGGCTGAATCTTGAAGATGATTTTGTCTACTCTGAGGGGGAGTCTATGGAGTCAGAGAATTTTGATTTTGATGTGGATTTCCGGGCTACCTCCCCTGAGTTTGTACCCTCCACCTACCCACCAACCCAACTGACTGCTCCGTGCCAGGGCCCATCACACACAGGCATTAGAATCCAGAAGGTGACTAAGAGGACTATTGAGGAGTCCCTAGATGAATATCTGGAGATCGCGGTGGGCGCTAAATCCTCTAAGACTAGCGGCGGAGGTACGCGTTCCTTCTTAGCCTCTATTTTTAATTTCATGACTGATAATGAAATTTTTAGTCGAGCCAATACTTGTGGTCTTGCGGTTAACGATACAGATAGGAACTCTGTCCTCCTGAACAAAATTAGAGGATGGGAGACCGAGAGGGTTAACCTTAATTTGAACTCGTTACCCAAAATGAATCACGATCCTTCCCATACCCGTAGTTAATGGAGGCCCTATTCTGGAACGTTAGAGGCCTCGGTAGGAGGGGAAAGCGAGAAATGGTTAAGGAGGTCATAGCCAAGTCAAAAGCTAACATTGTGGGTCTCCAAGAAGCCAAACTTTCGCACATGCATAGACTTAGTAGATTGGGCAGTAACCGAGTCTCCGAATGGAGAATGTCCCCATCTGTTGGGACGTCTGGAGGCATCGCTCTAGGTTTTAATCCTGACACCTTTTGCTATCTAGACGAGCTCCACGGACAATTCTCTCTGTCGGTATTGCTCCAGCGAAAATCCTACCAATGGACTCAGTCGATTACGGTGGTATATGGACCACACACTTCTGCTGCTAGAATAGCCTTCTGGTAGGAACTTAGAGCGGTCAAAGCATATTGGCCACTCCCTTGGGTGGTAGGGGGTGACTTCAACATCACCAAATTCGCCTCAAAACACCGGGAGAGAGGTTCCAGTGACCCCGACAGGGAAGCTTTTAATGAGGTCATCTCAGACCTGGATTTGGTTGATATTCCCATCTCTGACAGGCTTTTCACCTGGTCTAACATGCAAGCGACGCCCATTCTAGCTAAGTTAGACAGGATCTTGGTCTCCACAGACTGGGAGACCAAATTCCCGTTGGCCGTGGCTAGATCACTCCCTAAACCAACCTCAGACCACGTGCCTATTTTTCTATCCTCATGGGAAGATCAACCAAGAAAACATTCAAAGTTTCGGTTCGAGAAAGCTTGGTTAGAAATTCAAGGCTTCCACCACATGGTCAACGAGAGTTGGTCTCGCCCGACAATGGGCTCTGAGGCGATCGCAGTATGGTGTGAAAAAATAAGAAGACTTAGAGGCAAGCTCAGAAAATGGAACCGCACTAGGTTTGTGCTGATTTGGCAGGCTAAGGAATCCCTTCTGGAAGGTATTGAGGAATTGGAGAAAACAGAAGAAATTAGGGACCTGCTACAGGAAGAGCGGAATCGATTGCTCCAACTCAGACAGGAAATTGACCAACTTTACAGGATGGAATAAATCAAATGGCAACAACGGTCCAGAATCTCGTGGCTCAAAGAGGGAGATGCGAACACTGCTTTCTTCCATCGAGTTGCCAGTGCCCAGCGGAGATCTAACCTCATTCACTCAATCCACTCGGATTTCGGAATGGTTCAAGGCGACACGCTATTAAACTGGCTTTTCAATCCCACTTCAAATGCCTCTTCGGACACAAAGCTGAAGTGAGAGCCCCTCTCTAACATGATTTCTGGCAAGACCAGACAGGTAACTCCGTCTCTAAATTGCAGTCCCTAGAAGTTCCCTTTACTGAGAAGGAGGTTTGGGAGGCTGTCCAACAAATGCGAAAAGATAAAGCCCCAGGTCCGATGGTTTCCCGATATTTTTTTATCAGATATTCTTGGAGGAGATCAAAGGTGACCTTCTGAAGGTGTTCGCAGACTTCTACGAGCATAAACTCAAACTAAGGAGATTCAACTCCGCGGAGATAGTGCTGATTCCTAAGAGAGAAGACTCCCGACGTGTCGAAGACTTCCGACCTATTAGCCTACTTAACTACTCTGTAAAGATCATTACCAAGACTCTGGCCAACAGACTGGGAAAGGTAATGGATGGCCTCATTAGTCATGACCAGACGGGATTCATCAAAGGACGATCTATTCAGGACAGTATGGCAACGGCCGAGAAAACTATCCATCATTGTCGCACGTCGAATTCTAAGAGCTACCTTCTGAAGCTGGATTTCGAGAAAGCCTATGACTCCGTGGAATGAGACTGTTTGTTGGAAGCACTGGCTGGGAGAGGCTTTGGGGTGAGAGGGATAAAATGGATTCGCACATGTCTTACCACCAGCAGAACAGCAGTGTTGGTTAATAAGGTCTCAGGGCACCTATTTCCCTGCAAACAGGGACTCAGACAAGGTGATTCGCTCTCACCCCTTCTCTTTACCATTGTGGCTGACGTTCTTCGATCCATGATGACTAAGTGCAGTAGAGCAGGTTGGATCATATCAGTGGCTAAGGGAACCAATCGCCAAGGGTGCTCTATACTCTAATATGCAGATGATACTCTTCTATTTGGCAATGACAACCTAGGGGAGACCACCGTCTTCAAGGAAATTATGTATTGTTTTGAAGCTTGGTCCAACCTCAGGGTTAACTTCCACAAAAGTGCCCTCATTCCCATTGCCCTGACACCGAAAGAGGCGCTGGAACACGCCACAGTCCTCAATTGCTCCACCGAGAGTTTTTCCATTCAGTACTTAGGATTGCCACTAAGACCCGGAAAACTCAAAAAGGCAGATTGGCTACCCATTATTGATCGGGTTGACAAACGGCTAGCAGGGTGGAAAGGCAAAGTCCTATCCTTAGGAGGGAGAGTCACGCTTATTAACACCGTCCTCTCAAACCTGCCTACCTATTATCTCTCCTTTTTGAAATGCCTCAATGGGTAATCCAGAGAATTGATCGGACGCAGAAACGCTTCCTTTGGAAAGGGGCAGATCTGGAACGAGGAGGATATCACCTCATCAAATGGGAGAAGGCATGTATGAAAAGATACATGGAGGCCTAGGTATTATCGATCTTCGAGATATGAACCTGGCACTACTGGAAAAATGGTGGTGGAAAGTGTTCCACCCTAATGGAGAATAGTGGCAACAATTTGCCCAGGGATATATGCATGGTAATGGAACGAGAAATCTAGGCTTCAGATAGGCCCCCGGGTCTCCTGGTTCTGGAAAGGCATCACTAAGGCCTATGAACCCTTCAATAGCTGCGTGAAGTCAGTTATCGGCAACTGCAGACTCACTATATTTTGGTGGGATAAGTGGTGTGTTGATCATACACTCAGAATTCTGTTCCCAGACTTATATGAGCAAGCGTCACACCCACACTGCACGGTGGCCACAGCCTGGAAAAGGGGCACCTGGAAGCCACCTTTCAAACAAGCACTTAACCTAGGCTCTTAGCTTAGACTAACGGAACTTCAGACCTACGTCACCAATGCCGAAATTGGTTTCTCTCAAGGTCCTGATAAATAATCCTGAGGAGTGGAGAAGAACGGGAAGTTCACGGTTCGCTCTATGTATAACCGCATCCATTTTAGGGGTTGTATCCCAGAATGGTCAGCAGTCATCTGGAGAACGAAAACCCCGCTTAAAATCAAAGCTTTCTTATAGTTGGTACTGAATGATGCGATCCTGACTGGGGAAAACCTAGCTAAGCTCCAACCCAATGTGGATACTCGGTGCGAGTTTTGCCATGCTACCCTGAGTCTAGAGACCACCTTTTGCTGCAGTGCCCTAGGAGCAAAGCGGTACTCGTAGAGGTACTTAGCGCCATAAGGACGACACAATACCCTAGTGTATATGAGGATCTGTAAGTAGGTCATAAATTCGCGTCAGATAGGGGTTCTATGAGAGAAGCGTGGTATATTGCGATCGCCGCAACGACCTGGGTTCTTTAGCTAGACAGAAATAATCTTTACTTTCGTAAAACTTGCAATAGTATTTTTGACAATTTGACTCACATTATGCATTTTATTTCATTTTGGGCTAATGGGACCACAACTGGTCTCAGGGGACGGATTGCGAGCGTATTCCAGGTTCAAGAGTTTGATGATGAGGAAATTGAGATCGGTCCGACGATCGATTGATTGCCAGCACTGCCGACGCTGATCATAGGTTCCCACCACCCCAGGGTCTTGTTGGGGGGATTATGATGTATTTCTTTACGGCTATGCTAGTTTGCTTTTATCCTGCCCCCCATATTTGGGGTGGAGTTTATTCTCTTTTGTGCTGTTCATAGGACTTTGTAGTGAGCTCAGTACTCTGAGTTTGTTTTATTAATCACTTATTAATGAAGCAGGGTGGCCAGACTCCATATTTTTCTATTAAAAAAAAGATTGCAGAACCTTCCAAAAGTCGTGCTCTCCAACAACCGCCAAAATTCTGAAATTGATTGATACCGGTCTGCTGCTCAATAAAGGCCTTTACACATTTAGGAAGCCCACAGTTGGACAATATGTGGTCAATAGACTCATCTTCGAGATTTCAGATAGGACAACTAAGAGCGACCTGCACACCAGCCTTGTGAGCATTTTCACCAGAACACAAGGGAAATCAGGAAAATCTCCCCTAAATCTCAAGCTACATTGTATAGAGATTTCTGCGACACATCGTTAAGTGGGGAATTGTAGCATAACAGTCTGTCAAGGATTTTGTTAACTGGAAAAGGGAAATTCTGAATGATATTGCAGCTCAGGCGGGGCGAAGAAACTACACAGAGTAGGCATATAATCCACTCGCAAAATACCGTGATTAGTTGGCAGACTTTCATCTTCATATTAAATACTGTTAACATACATGCATCTAGCTGCATCCATATATGTTAACAAATACATTATTATGCATACCTGACGGAAGCTTACCTAAAGGAGCCTGTAAAATCCAAGGATCTGCAACGACATCAATCAATTCTCGAATCCTCTCCTACCTCCCATTTAAGGCCACTACAAATCAAGTCTTTACTTTTGCAAATGGCGCACCACATGCTGGAGCTATTTTTGGGGAATTTGATTTCCCATATTGACTCGGAGATTTCCCACATCGGAAGAGGATGGACTGAGGTCTACTATAGATACGAGCCAGATTTTTTGCCATGATACTTTCATGTAACATGTAAAGATTCCACAGCCCCGACACTACCTTCATCTACCGGCCTGCAGACTCTGTCCAGGCATCTATATGCATGCCTCTTTCACCACTACCTTTGCCCACAGGAAATTCTAGCTTTCTTGTCCATTCTTTACATTTAGTAAGTTACACATGTAATGCACGTCTTAATAAATTTAATTTTTTAAAAGTTAAAATTCAGATATAGTATGAGTTTGAACCTGAAACCTTCTTTATATTAGTAGATTTACACTAATTCATATATGTACGTGTATTGCACATGTTGGTAGATTTACACAAGGGCGTATCTGAGTTTTAGGGGGCCCTAGGCAAGTTCTAAAATGGGACCTTTTGCAAGTTTATAAAATAAAAAAATTGTATTTCACAACCCTTCTGTCTACAGTTCTCCATAATATTTCAGAACCATGGCCTCTATACTATCATACACTAGTACTCAAGGTCGAACCGACTACAAGTTGTTTGTTCGTGCAATTGAGTGAAAAAAATATGTAGAAAAAATCAATAAGTTGCAAAATTGCTCTTTTAAGATGTTGTCTTACTTACATAAAAAATAGAGTGATTACTCTTTTAAGTTTCTTACAATGAAGCATCCATATCAGTCTAGGCGCGATTAGCTGATTCAGGTCATTCAAATCGCAAATCTTACACCACCTAACTTTGACTAGGTTCTTACTTTATGTCTCATTTTGAAACTGATATGCAACTGCCAATTAGTCAAAGTACTTCATTCTAACGAATTGTGGTTTCGATATCAAGATATACATCCAACAGGTAACAGAGAACTGAGAGAGTGAGAGAACACAATATTCAGATGCAAACTCTCTGTCAACATTGAAGCTTCTGTTACTGAGTCTGAGAACACAACCATATGAAAGAAAATAGCATTAATTTGTATATTTCATAGTTCAATATGGCTTTAAAAAAACAAAACAAAAACAGTCAGCACCAAAATTAATCCTAACTGGCACAGTAGCACTCTAGCACTAGCACTAGCACCAGCACCAAAATGACTTTTAAAAATTGGAAAAAATCAAAAATCCAGAAGAAGAAAAAAATTAATTACTTGCGGGGAGAGACGGTGACGGAGGCCGTGCCGCCGACTCGCCGTGAGGGGGATGGCGACGGGCGAATGGCGACTGGCGACGGGGGGCGACGCCGCGACGGCGGCAGTAGACTGTAGGTGGCGCCGGTTTGATTTGAGTTACTCTTACTCAGGAAATTTGAATCTTTGATTAAGAAGAAGAACCCAAAACAAAAATTGGGAATCTGAGATGGAGAGAGAGAGAGGAGGAGAAGGATCAAAACCTAGATCTCGTTCACTGTAAAAAGCCATAAATGAATGCATCATGCGTGAAGGCAAATCGTCCTTCACTTGGAGTTTGAGATCGGGTATGGGTTTCTTCTTCTTATTACTTTTTTTTTAAATAATATTGTATATATTTTTTAAAAAGGGGCCCTATATAATTTGGGGGCCCAAAGCAGCTGCTTGGGCCCAGATCCACCTTTGGATTTACAAATGACACTAAGGTAGTGTTCTTTTTCTCCTCTTATAAGTGATTTAGCTCTTGTAAGTGGTGGTTCACCTCTTACAAGAGTTTTTTTAGCGTTCTTTTTTTATCTCTTATAAGACATTTTTTCCAAAATCTCTTATAAGCCTAAAAGACTTCTAGTAGCATCTTTCAAATTCTTATAAGACTTCTATCACTTAAAAAGTCTATATTACCCCAAAGTCTATATTATAATTGTTACTAATTTCAATCTCAAATTTCCTTCATCTCACTATTTTTATACTTTGCTTATGTCATTGTTTTCTTTTCGAAGGGCACGGTAGTGGCTGTTAGAATCACAATTGTTATCATAGGATTCCATCTAGATGTTTTTATTATTTGTAATTCATGGCTTCTTCAATCTGACTGCCACTTCTTAGCTCGCCTCTAATATTTTTAAATTCAATATTGCTGATTTTACTTTAGATGAGGCCTGTCAATTATAAGTAATTGATTTAGAAGTGTAGATACACATTCATTTGAACATCATATGTAAGTAAATGATTTAGACGTTTAAAAATGGCTACTATCTATATTATATTAATGCTATATATTTGACTTCCTTCTATAGTGTTGTTGAGATTGTATTGCACTAATAAAATTGCCACCTCCAACCTTTGCATACCTTCTGAGTATTGTGATGTATTCCTTATTAATTAACTTTTTTTTTCTTTTTTTTTATATTCAGTTTATTGGAACGCCATATTCAATCTCAAATTTCCTTATTTTCTTGTCCTTCATCTCACTATTTTTATACTTTTGGGTAATATAGACTTTGGGGTAATATAAGCTCTTGTAAGAGGTGAAAAAAGAACAGAAATGTCTTATAAGAGGTTCTTATAAGAGGTTATTTTTATATAAAAAAACACCTCAAAAAGATGCTCTTACAAGAGGCTCTTACTGTAAATCTCTTATAAAAGGTAACCTCTTATAAGAGGTAAAAAAAAGAACAGTACCTAAGACCTTCTCTCATTATAGTATTATAGAGATTAGAGATTATTGACTTAGGGACCCAAGTATAGCTAGAGCCAACAAAGGAAGAGGGAAGGAAACTTTGAGTATTAGTCCGGCAAATGATTTGACCAATATCACCCATCCGGCAAAGTTAAACATATTTGCTTTCCTACCAGAGAGGCGCTTACAAACTCTTTCAACAACATCCTATAGTTCAATGCAGGAATACTGCCAGGTGCTAATTTGAGTAACCAGGTACTTGAACTCAAAATGTACATGATGCGGTTTGTTTTTGGTCGCAGTGTGGATGCACCAGGTGTGAGTTCGGACTCAATTTGTAATGAGGGAAGAGTGTGGCACGGGACGATGAGCGAGGGGCTCGCTTCGGCACTTGAGGATCGGCTCGGATGGCCTCGCCTCGAGTACCTGCAGACGGTCCTGAAACACCGGGGTTTATCCCGGTGGCGGACCCTCCGACGATCTAGTCAGTCTCTGTGAGAGAGTAGCAGTAACTAGGAGAATTTAGGTGGCAAAGATTGATTACCTGAAAAGGTGGGTGAGGGTCTGGTATTTATAGGGAACTCCAACCGGGTTTGGATCCGCTTAGGGGCCGGGTCTGAACCCGAAAGGCCATGGGCCTGACGTGGCAGGAGGCCCAGGGGGTTTAGGGCGGACGTGGCAGTGCCAAGAGTGGTATAGGGCTGACATGGCAAAGCCCTAGGTGGTATTTGGAGCTGACATGGCTGATCATGGGGCTCCTGTGCCTCTGGGAGAATCGGATGGCCTAGATTGTGCCAGGTCATCCTCATTCCTCGCCAGGCTGGGAGGACGGCCCGTGGGGCTGTCGCAGATCGGAGGCCGAGGGACATCGAGGCTCATCGGATACGAGGAGACCAGTTCTGTGGGGGTGAACTTACGGCTCGGTGCCGAGGCTGTAGTGGTCCGGGGCCGAGCCGGATTGTTTTTTTTTCTTTTCTTTTTGAGTGAGCCATCCTGGGCCTTGGCTGGGCCCCAGGCCATTTTTACCCCACCACACAAGCCCCTCACTCCTGCGGGGATGCGGGAGTTAGCCGTGGAGGAGTATTTCATGGTCGTGGAAATGGGATGGCGAACCATTATGCCTTCCTGAGAAGACTACCCTGGTGCTAGACCGAACCTCGAGCTGGCGAGGGATTTTGGGTCGGCAAGGGTGATGGCGGACCGTTGTGCCTTCCTGGGAAGACTATCCTGGTGCTAGACCGAACCTCGTGCTGGCGGGGGATTATGGGTCGGCAAGGGTGATAGCGGACCGTTGTGCCTTCCTGAGAAGACTACCCTGGTGCTAGACCGAACCCCGAGCTGGCAAGGGATTATGGGTCGGCAAGGGTGATGGCGAGCCGTTGAGCCTTCCTGAGAAGACTACCCTGGTGCTAGACCGAACCTCGAGCTGGCGAGGGATTATGAGTCGGCAAGGGTGATGGCGAGCCGTTGAGCCTTCCTGAGAAGACTACCCTGGTGCTAGACCGAACCTCGAGCTGGCGAGGGATTATGAGTCGGCAAGGATGATGGCGAGCCGTTGAGCCTTCCTGAGAAGACTACCCTGGTGCTAGACCGAATCTCGAGCTGGCAAGGGATTATGAGTCGGCAATGGTGATGGCGAGCCGTTGAGCCTTCCTGAGAAGACTACCCTGGTGCTAGACCGAACCTCGAGCTGGTGAGGGATTATGGGTCGGCAAGGGTGATGGCGAGCCATGGTGCGTTCCTGAGAAGACTACCCTGGTGCTAGACCGAACCTCGAGCTGGCGAGGGATTATGGGTCGGCAAGGGTGATGGCGAGCCATTGAGCCTTCCTGAGAAGACTACCCTGGTGCTAGACCGAACCTCGAGATGGCGAGGGATTATGGGTCGGCAAGGGTGATGGCGAGCCGTGGTGCCTCAGAAGGTCTGAGCGGGGTGGCCTGCTGTCTTTGCGGAGCATTGAAGGCGCTCCGGAATCTGTGCAATGTTCCAATTTCCTAGGGGCATTAATGGCGTTGCCTAATCAATGCATGGTGCTTAGGCTTCCGTCATTTGGCTTTTCCAATGTCATAATGGCCGGTCTATGGGGGAGGTTATAAATACCCCTCTCCTCATAGCGGGTTTGATCACCACAAGGGTGGTCCATCGGCCATCAGAGGTGTCTGCTTTGGCGGACGCCTGTCTCTTGCAAAATTTTGACCCTGAGAGCGTCGGATGGGTGGTCACTCTATTGCCTTGTTCTTCTCCCGTTCCTGACGGCCTTGATGTGAGTGTCAGGGTCGGGGGAGAACAAGGCAGAGGAGATGGTGGCCATAGTCCGGGCTCGGGGGACAAGGTGCTGAAAGGTTTTAACCCTGGGAGCCTCGGACTGGTGGTGACTTTGCCGTCCAGATCCTTTTTCGTGTCAGACGGCCCTGCCACGGCTGTTTGCCCGAAAAAGATCCGGACGGGAGGGGTATCAATCGAATTCCGGACCTGGGGCTGAGGAGCTTCGGATAGATGGGTCGTCTCCGATCTCTGTCTTCCTTCTGGTGCTAACGGTTTCTGATGGCTGTCAGCCCAAAGGAGTTAGAGATGGGAGGTGGGCCGATCTGCTTTCTGATAGGGTTCTAGGCGATGGTGGCTTTTCTCCCACCCGGGAACAATTCGGGGTTTCGGCTGCCGAGGCTGTAAGCCCCGAGTTGTTCGCGGGTGAGAGGGGAGCCGACCGAGCCCAGGAGCCCGGGGCGCCTGTCTAAGGATGGCTCCATAAATCTTAAGCAAAAATTTTTCTCCGCCGAACACTTCATCCGAACCGACCTCTGTGTGGTCTCCAACCGGCGCTAGGTGACGTCAGCAGCGCCAGTTTCGAGGATGACGTGGCGCGATTCCATTGGTGGCAGACGCGCGCTATTCGAGGAACAGTAACGCGATAATCGAGGCGTCGCCTCTCTCTCTATAAATATCCCCCCCTTCTTCTCTATTCTGCTAATTTCTCTTCTGCTGTCTTCTTAAAAAGAAATCAAACACTTCAGCGCTCGGCTTGACTGTTTAGCAGCACCGGCTCGTCAGTCCGAGGCAATCCAAAGGTTAGTTTGTAAGTTTTTTTTGTTAGGCACAGATGTCTAGGGCTCAGTCTGGCTCGTCAGCGTCGACGTCGAGGGGGGAAGGGAAACCTGCCTCAAAATCGACTTTGTGGGAGGCGCCAGTGTTCGAGGAGAAGTCAGTACATGATGAGAAGCCTTCCGATTCGACTTCGTGGGAGGAGCCGGTAGGCGAGGAGGAGCCGGTGTATAATGTGAGGCCGTTACGCTCCCGGAAACCTTTCGTGGTGGAGAGTAGCGAATCGGAGGAGGCCAACGACAGTTCGGACGAAGTCCAGATTCTAGAGTCGGCTTCCGAAGAGGAGGGTGGCCCAGAAGAGGGTAAAGCCGAAGGGACTCGGATAGGAGGTGTGGGGGGAGATCCACAGGTCAGGGTGTGGGTTCGAGTTCCACACCGACCGGTCTGGGGCGATTATCTACCCCCTCGCCGGAAAGAGCCAAGAAGAAGAGGGTTCCGAAGAAGAAGGGGTCGAGGACCGGTGGCTCGAGCCAGGCGCCCGTTCACCGCAACTTAATGACAGGGTCGCCCGTACAACCGAAGCTGTTCCGTCGGTACCCCGACGACCTTTCCGATACGGAGCTTTTTGGGGTCCAGCCGTCTTCGCCGAGCCGAAAGAGGGTGAAGATGGACACGCTTCCGACCGTCTTGGAGGCAGGTGACTTAGAGGCTTTGCAGTTGGCGTACCACATAGGGCCCGGCTACGAGCTCATGTTGCTGAACTCTACCCTGCGTCCGACCGACCCCCTGCCTGCTTGGTACTGCATCTTCCCAGTGGACGCCTTCATCTCTGGACTGAGGCTGCCGGTCCATCCGTTTGTTCGGAAGGTGTTGAATTGGGCATCCCTGGCCCCGATGCAGGTTGGGCCGAACTCCTGGAAGTAGATCATCTGCTTCGTGCTGTTGTGCCAGGAGCAGAAGGAGCCCCTTCGGTTGGGCATGTTCCGGGCGATGCTGGGGATCAGCTCGTCGGGGGAGTCGGAGGGTGTTTATTATATCTCGCCTCGGAGTAAGGGAAAGGTCGTCCACGGTCACCCAGACTCCATCAAGGAGTGGAAGAAGAAATATTTGGTGATCCGGAGCGAGGAGCCTTGGAACATCCCTACTCGATGGAACCATTCTAAGCCGAGCTTCAAAGCACTGAGGCCGAGGGACCGACGACCGAGGAGTGGGGGTTTGTTGAGTGCCTCCGTCTGTCGCACAGTATCAGTTGGCCGAAGGTGACGGAGGGTCACCTGGCGAGCGTCGGACTGAGCCCGACCGTGCTTTGTATATAGTTGTTTCTTTTCTCTCGGTCTTATTGTTCTATTGCGCTCATTGTTCTTAATGGATCTTTTTTGCAGGTATGGATCCCGAATCGATCAAGGCAAAGAGGCTCGCCATGAAGAAGCAGAAGACCGAGGTGAAGCGGGACGCGATGAGGACGAAGGGGTCGTCCCAGCCGAGGGGCAAAAGGACTCGCTCGGAGACGGGTAAGGAGGTGGCGGTTCAGGGGAGCTCGGACCAGGGCAAGGCAGCTGGTCTTGATAAGGGGAAGGGACCCCTAGTGGAGTCAGAGGTAGAGGAGAGGTTGCGGCGACCGTGGGTGCCGGCTTGGTCGATCCGTGAGGGTGACTGCTTAACCCGAGGGCGCCAGGCTGTCGAGGTGGCGGATAAGCTGGCGACTCCCCGGGACCGCGCGGAGATGAACGCCGAGGGCCTGGAGGATGCGTACACGCGCCTCGCGCAGGCTAATGTGCTGGTAAGTCTGCCGACCCCTCTTGCCTTGTGAAATGTTTGCAAAGGAGGTTTTCTTAGTAGTGCTTGGTTGCTGCAGGCAACCGTGCAGGGGGCCCACGTAAGAGGCCTTTATGAGGCGGCCTTGAAGCGGGAGCGAGACCGGGCTGATAAGGCCTTGCAGGAGATGAAGGAGATGAAGATAGAGCTCGAAGGCTCTCATAAGAGGGAGCAGGAGATGAAGACTGAGTTCGACGCCAAGGAGGCGGAATGGGCGAAGAAAATGGCGGCTCAGAAGAAGAAGTTCGCGAAGGAGAAGGAGGAGTTGACGGAGGCGGGTCAGATCCTGGTGATCAAAGCCCAGGACGAGTGCTATGCGAAGGCCCTCAGTCATGTGAGGCACTTCTACCCAACCATCGACCTGTCCAACTTTGACTACGACATGGAGATCGAGGGGACACCGAAGACTCCTCGTGAAGAAGGGCCCCTTGATGACCCGGCTGCCGACCTCCCCGTGAACCCGGCCGATGTCGAGGTGGGAAAACAAGTTGTATAGTTTTGTCTTTCTTTTTCCATCTCTCGATTGTATTCGCCTTCCGCGGACTGGCCGCCGCATTTTTTGTATGAAGTGATTCTATTTATAAAAGAGGATTTTTGACTGGCCAAGTGTTTTGACCTCGGATATTTCTGAACCATTTTTGTCGATGTGTTTTGAGTGGGCTGGTTCTCTTGTAGGTTACGGCTCCCCTTCCCGAGGTGGACCCCCGTCGTTCCGACGTGGCGTGGCTCCGGAGCAAGGTTGAGGCCCTGGAGGCCACGTTGGTTCGCTACCGAAAGGAGGCTCGTGACAATGATGCGGCCTTTAACTATTATCGGAACAAGTCTGAAGCCCTAAGTGAGGAGGCGAGCCGACTGAGGAGGGCGATGGTGGATCGGGACCTCGGGAGTGTCGGCCTTGGATATACCATGTCGAGTGCATCGGTGCAGAGGCCCTCCTCTGAGAGGCTACTTCGAGATGTCATTGTGGAGAAGGAGATGGAAATACACCGTTACAAGACGATGCTGGGTGTCTCGGCATCCTCCTCGGGAGGTCGGCGAACAGAGGGGGTTCCCTCTGCGTTGCTGCTGCTGGAGCGTGTGCGACCAGTTGATGTCCAGAGCTCCGTGGCTGGTGTGTCGACCGTGGCTGAGCCTAAGGACCATCATGACGAGGAAAGGGCTCCTAGTCGTTCGGTCGGAGTGGTCCCGCCATTCGTCGGACCCGAGGGGCCCTAAGATGGCGGCTTCCTTCAGTTTGAGAAGAGTGGAGTGGTCCTGTAACGGTCTTTGTTTGTTTTTTCAGAACTAATAAGGGAGTATGAATAAAGAATTCTTTTTATTCTTTGCTCTGGTCGATAGTGTAGTGAATGATGGCGGAAGTGAGGTTCGGCCCCGTCGATCCGTGAGGGATCGGTGCGGGGCATTTGGAAGATTCCCTGGCCTGAAGCCGAGTCGAACCTACCGAGACGTTGGGGACGATACCGAAGTGAGGACTCGGGTGCCGATCCCATTGCCCGGTGTTAGGTCGGGGCTGCCGAGGCATTTGGGGTTTGACAAAAAGAGATTTCTTTCATATATGATAGGGAGGGTCGCTAAAACGGACCTTTACACATGAAAGCTTACAAAAAATATTATTTACATTAGCCAAGCTAGAACCTATGTTCGCTCTTCTAGGAACTTCATTAGGTGCTCGACGTTCCAGGGTCGGCTGATCAGCCGGCCGTCCATATCTGCCAGTCAGTACGTACCAGGGCATACGGCTTCAACTTTCCGGTATGGGCCTTCCCAGTTGGGAGCCAATTTCCTCTTCTTGGTTGGGTCAGAGACGGACAGTTTTCGTAACACGATGTCTCCCGTCTTGATGTTTGTGGGGCGGACCTTCTTGTTGTAAAACTTCTCGATCCGTTGTTGGTAGATACTTCTTCGGATTAAAGACTTCTCTCTGACCTCGGCGACGAGGTCCAGGTTGGCCCTCAGGCCGGATGAATTGTCAGCTTCGTCGAAGGCCATGATACGGGAAGAAGGCAGGCCGACCTCGACGGGGATGACTGCCTCTGTCCCATAGGTCAGACTGAACGGCGTCTCCCCCGTGGGGATCCTCTTGGTGGTTCGGTGCGCCCATAGCACGCTAGGCAGTTCTTCGACCCACAGCCCTTTGGGGGAACTGTCGATGCGCTTTTTGAGGCCGTCGAGGATTTGCCTGTTCGCATTCTCTGCTTGGCCGTTGGACTGAGGGTGGCAAATAGCGGAGAAACGCTGCTGGATGCCGATGTCTGCGCAGAAAGTTTGAAAGTTCTGACCTTGGAATTGGGTTTCTTTGTCCGTGACGAGGACCCGAGGGATTCCGAACCGGCAAATGATGTTTTTCCAAAAGAATTGTTGTACTTGGCGCTCGGTGATGCTGGACAGAGGCTCGGCTTCGAGCCACTTGGTGAAGTAGTCGATGGCGACTATCAGGAATTTCGTTTGCCCTACCGCTACGGGGAAGGGGCCCACAAGGTCCATGCCTCACATGGCGAATGGCGTAGGACTAGCCAGGGATCGGAGATTGGCTTGAGGAAGCCTCTTGATAGGGGAGAACCTTTGGCATGGACCGCACCTCTTGACTAGGTCTTGCGAGTCTTGGAGCATGGTCGGCTAATAGTGCCCCTGATTCAGGGCCTTCCGAGCGAGCGTCCTGCTCCCCATGTGGCATCCACCGATCCCCTCATGAAGATCTTTCAGCGCGTAGCTGGCCTCGTCGCTGGTGAGACAGCGGAGGTATGGTTTGCCGTCGGTCTAGGTGTATGAGCATTTGAAGAGGACGTCGTCAATCATGACGAACCTTTCAGCTCGGACCCTGACTCGTCTAGCTTCGGCCTGGTCTTCAGGAAGCTCGGCACTGACTAAGAATCTTCGGATGGGAGTGGTCCAGTCGTCTGGACTGGTACCGTCTTGGACACATATTGCCTCTTGGTCATGATCGTTGATACTCGGCTTCAATAGGATTTCGATGAGTACCGTTTGGTCGAGACCCTCGAAGGAGGAAGAGGCGAGTTTTGACAATGCGTCTGCTTGAGCGTTCTGCTCCCTAAGGACTCGAATGACTGTGGAGTGACAGAAGGATGCTAGGAGACATCGCACCACTGCCAAATATCTCACCATGCGATCATCGTGGGCTTCGTACTCTCCGGTGATCCGATTGACCACGAGCTGAGAATCGCTGAAGGCCCGGATTTGCTTAGCTCCGGCTCGGTGTGCTAGGGTCAACCCGGCGATCATGGCCTCGTATTCCGCCTCGTTTTTGGAGGCCGGAAAGTTGAGACGGAGGGAGTATTGAAGTAGGAATTGGTCGGGGCCACGAAGGATGATGCCAGCCCCACTCCCCGTTTCGCAGGATGATCCGTCGACAAAGACCTCCCAGGTCGGATCCGAGCCCTCTATGTTGGGCTGCTCGGAAACGGTGCACTCGGTTATGAACTCGGCGAGGGCCTGCCCTTTGATGGCCGTCCTCGGCTGATAGCTGATGTCGAACTGACTCAGCTCAATTGACCACTTGACTAAGCGGCCGGAGTTTTCGGGCTTGTGGAGGACAGTCTTCAGTGGCTGGTTGGTCAGTACTTAGACGGAGTGGGCCTGGAAGTAAGGACGGAGTTTCCGGGCTGCCATGACCAAAGCATAGGCCACTTTCTCTATCTTTGCGTACCTCGTCTCGGCGGGGAGCAGGACTTTGCTTACATAATACAATGGTCTCTGAACTCCATCCTCTTCTCGGACGAGGACAATGCTGAGGGCGATATCCGAGGCGGACAGGTAGAGCCATAGTGGTTCGCCCGGCTCGGGCTTGCTGAGGAGATGAGGGTTGGTGAGGTACTACTTCAGCTGTTCGAAGGCTTCTTGTTGATGGGTAACCCACTCGAAGCCCCCTTTTCTGCGTAGGGCCTTGAAGAAGGGGAGAGACTTCTCTCCTCTGAATCTTCTTGACATTCCGAGGTGGGGCCATGTCAATAATAGCTTGGATTTTCTCGGGGTTCGCCTCGATGCCGCGCTGGCTGACGATGAACCCCAGGAATTTCCCAGTGGAGACGCCGAAGGCGCATTTAGCCGGGTTGAGCCTCATGTTGTGATGCCGGAGGACTCCGAAGGCTTCCTCGAGGTCGGCGACGTGGTCCGGCCCGGCCCGGCTTTTGACGAGCATGTCGTCGACATAGACTTCCACGTTGCGGCCGATCAGGTCTTTGAAGATTCTGTTGACGAGCCGTTGGTATGTGGCTCCGGCATTTTTCAGCCCGAAGGGCATAACGCGATAACAAAACAGACCTTGGTCGGTGACGAATGAGGTCTTGGAGATGTCTGGTGGAAACATCCGGATCTGATTGTACCCCGAGAATGCATCCATGAAGGACAGTAGCTCATGCCCCGAGGTTGCGTCGATTAAAGCGTCGATGCGGGGGAGGGGGAAAGGATCTTTCGGATATGCTTTATTTAGATCCGTGAAGTCGATACAGATCTGCCAGCCCCCGGTTGCCTTCTTCACCATGATGACATTAGCCAACCACTCGGGGTAGCTGACTTCCTGAATAAATCGAGCAGACAAGAGTTTGTCGACCTCTGTCTTCACAATTTGCTGCCTCTCCGGGGCGACTTTGCGCATCTTTTGGACGACCGGCTTAGAGTCCGAGATGACGCTCAGCTGATGCATGATCAAGTCTTCGGAGATCCCGGGCATGTCAGAGGGCTTCCAGGCGAAGAGATCAATGTTGCGGCGGATGCAGGCGATTAAGCCTGGCTTCAAGTCCTCGGGGAGCGAGCGGCTCACTCGGAACTATTTTGATTCGTCCTCGGCATCGAACGGGACCTCCTCCAGCTCGTCGACAGGCTCGGGAGCGGGGCCGTCCCTCTCGGGTTCGAGCTCAACGGTGTCGAGGGGGAACACACCCCCTCCGACGGCGGTCATGTAGCATGACCGCGCTGCTTCTTGGCTACCTCGGACTATGCCGACCCCTTGCGGGGTGGGAAATTTAAGTTTCAGATGGTAAGCCGAAGGTACCGCTTGAAGGGAGCACAGTCCGGGTCGGCCGAGTATGGCGTTGTAAGCTACCTTGATGTTTACCACCATGAAGTCCATGGACTCAGTCCTTTTGACAGGAGCCGATCCTGTGGTAACGTCGAGAGTAATAATCCCTTCTATTACGACAGGGACGCCGGAGAACCCATGCAAGGTGTATCCGGCTGGCTTGAGTTTGCCTCTGGGCAGCTTGAGATTCTCGAAGGCTTCGAGGAAGAGAATATTTACCGAGCTGCCATTGTCGACGAGGATTCGGCGGACCTCACAATTAGCCATGTGGAGGCCAATGACGAGGGCGTCGCAATGAGGGAGGCGAACGCCTTCGAGGTCCTCTCCGGAGAAGGAGACAGGCACCGGTTGCAACCTGGGCGAGGGGTTGTCTTGGACGGCATTCACCTCTCGGATGAAGGCTTTTCGGGATGTATTTGATTCTCCCCCCATTGGCCCCCCGTGGACACAGTGCAAGATGAATGGCGTGCCGCGGCTCCCTCGGGTTCGGGGTCCCGATCCTGGATGCGGTTCGGAGTAGGGTTCGGAGGCGAAGGCCTCCGGTTCCTAGCATCTCGCCGATCCCGTGGGCCTTCTCTGGTGAATTCTCGGAGGTTCCCTCGTGAGATGAGTTCCTCAATCTCGTCTTTCAGGGCCCGACATTGGTCGATTTCGTGCCCATGATCTCTGTGGAAACGGCAGTAGAAGCGCTGATCTCGCTTCTTGTTGTTACTTGGTCGGGGAGGTAGGCGGACAATGCCTTTGTCTTCGATTTCTAAGAGGATGGCGGACACGTTATGTGTCAAGGGAGTGTACCTTTCGAAGCGAGGGACCAGAGGTGCCCTCTTGGCGCCGACCCCTTCCTTTGCTGTTTTCTTGGCAGGTTCGGCCTCATCGACCCTGCGCTTGCCCTTGCCCACGACTTCTTTGCTGCCCTCTGGGTTCAGAGCTTCTTCAGCTCGTATGTACTTCTCGACCCGGTTGAGAAGGTCGGGGAAGTCCAGAGGTGGCTTCTTTGCTAAGGAGACCTTTAGCTGGTTGTGCCGGACATTGTGTTGAAAAGCTGCCGAGGCGACCCCTGCGTCGAGGGCAGAGACGGATCTGGCCTCGGTGGTGAATCTCTTGACGAAGTTGCAGAGCAACTCCCCCTCCCTCTGGGTGAGGTCGAGCAGGGAAGCGCTCGTCCTCTCGGCCTTCCGGTTGGTGATGAAGTGGGCCAGGAAGCTGGCTTCCAGCTGGTTGAACGAGAAGATTGAGCCAGGGGAGAGTTTGGAGAACCAATCTCTGGCCGGACCCCGGAGGGTGGCCGGGAAGGCTCGGCACAGCAGGGGATCCGAAGCGCTGTGAATCATCATGAGGGTTTTGAAGCCCTCCATGTGATCAGCTGGATCACCCTCGCCGTTGTATGTCTCGAACTGCGGAGGTCGGAAGTTCCGAGGGATCTCCGCTTCTATGATGTTGACGGAGAATGGAGGTCGAGAAGGTCCCCGACCTTAGGCTAGGTTGGGATTCCCGTCGCCGATGCGCTCGATGCGATTCTCCATCTCTAGGAGGCGTCGGAGCACCTCGTCGGTGCGCTCAGGAGGGGGCGGCGGCGCACGAGTGTGACTCCTCCCGTCGCTCATTTGGTGGGGTCGGCCGTAGGTCGCGGACCTTGGCGCTCCATGGAGGGCCTCCAAGATTTCATCTCTGAAGCTCCTGAAGTCGCCCCTGGTGACCCCGCCATGGTCGGAAGGGTCGGGTCGGGGCGTAGGAATTCGGCCGATGCGGCTGAGTGCCGACGGCCTTTCCCCTTGTGCGGGCCTGGAATGGTTCGGGGCCGAGTTGGAAGCGGTCCCACCCCTAGCCTAGCTAGCCCTTCTGTTCTGAATGACCCGACGAAGGTCGGGTTCGGCGACGCGTGAAACGCTTCGTTGGGGTCCGGGGTTCGCCCCCGGATTATTGGATGCTTGCCCTCCGTCGAGGGCCCCCTCGGGGGGAGGCCCGTCTGTTCGGGCGGAACGGGCCGATCTTCGGGCTCGGGGAGCCATGGGAGATCGGGTCGAGGGAGAGCGTCGGTGGCTAGGCTCGGACTGTCGTCCGTACCGGATAAAGAGTTTCCACATACGGCGCTAACCTGATGCGGTTTGTTTTTGGTCGCAGTGTGGATGCACCAGGTGTGAGTTCGGACTCAATTTGTAATGAGGGAAGAGTGCGGCACGGGACGATGAGCGAGGGGCTCGCTTCGGCGCTTGAGGATCGGCTCGGATGGCCTCGCTTCGAGTATCTGCAGACGGTCCTGAAACACCGGGGTTTATCCCGGTAGCGGACCCTCCGACGATCTAGTCAGTCTCTGTGAGAGAGTAGCAGTAACTAGGGGAATTTAGGTGGCAAAGATTGATTACTTGAAAAGGTGGGTGAGGGTCTGGTATTTATAGGGAATTCCAACCGGGTTTAGATCTGCTTGGGGACCGGGTCTGAACCCGAAAGCCCATGGGCCTGACGTGGCAGGAGGCCCAAGGGGTGTAGGGCGGACGTGACAGTGCCAAGAGTGGTATAGGGCTGACGTGGCAAAGCCCTAGGTGGTATTTGGAGCTGACATTGCTGATCATGGGGCTCCTGTGCCTCTGGGAGAATCGGATGGCCTAGGTTGTGCCAGGTCATCCTCATTCCTCGCCAGGCTGGGAGGACGGCCCGTGGGGCTGTCGCGGATCGGAGGCCGAGGGACATCGAGGCTCGTCGGATACGAGGAGACCAGTTCTGTGGGGGTGAACTTACGGCTCGGTGCCGAGGCTGTAGTGGTCCGGGGCCGAGCCGAATTGTTTTTTTTCTTTTCTTTTTGAGTGAGCCATCCTGGACCTTTGCTGGACCCCAAGCCATTTTTACCCCCACCACAGTACTCATGAAAACCTTGAATATAATTAATCACAAGCACTCAGCTAAATAAGATAATATAGCAGACATTCTATTTAAAATTTACACTTCATAGAAATATTACAGAAGTTCTTGGACTCCTTACCTCCCATGGACCGAGGAACCATGATATGCAGTCCTGGTCCTAATCTGTATGCTGTTGAGATGATTGAGCATAAAATTATATTAATTTTTTTTAAGAAAAAGGTAGAATATAACAACCATAGTTCATTAATTAAGAATTAATCAAACAACCTTAGATATGATTGAACATCCAATTTTGAAAAGCACATATAACCATCCTAATAATAATTAGAACTTCAAAAAACCCTGCTAAGTTCGCATCAATGCCGGACGCTCCTCATTCACAGGGGTTTTGTGACAGCTCGTTACAACTACAAAAGTTTTGCGGAACACATCTTGTTGACAACAGTAACAACTTACGAAAGGCAAAAGCTGCTTTGAACACGCATAAAAACATATCAAAAAATACCCACACCTCATTTACAATTTACCAACACAACAATAAAGATAAATAGAAGCACATTACAAACAAATGTAGCTCACGTAGATTACCAATTCAAACGCAAGCTGTTACCATCATCCAGTGCAACCACAAATAAAAACACACAACAAGTCATCATAACAATTCCGCATACACATCTAAACCATCAGTCAATCGCAATTCTAAACGCAATTAAAAAAACATTTTAAAAAGGAAGATGAAAAGATGACAAAAAAAATGAAAATCCACCAGATTAAAAGCATTACAAACTACACAATATATCAAGTCACTAAACACAACACCATAACAACTACTAAATCCATAACTACTACTCTTTCGACGACTTGTTGATGAGGGACTTGTGGATGTGAGGTATGACCCCACCACCAGCAATGGTCCCCTTGATCAGCGTATCCAGCTCCTCGTCTCCTCGAATCGCCAGCTGCAGGTGACGTGGCGTGATACGCTTCACCTTCAGATCCTTGCTCGCGTTCCCTGCGAGCTCCAGTACCTCAGCAGTGAGATACTCCAGAATCGCGGCGGAGTACACGGCAGCAGTGGCCCCCACACGGCCGTTGGCGGCTATCCTCGACTTCAACTGACGGTGAATACGCCCGACCGGAAACTACAAGAAAGAAATTGTTTAAGGGTGTGAACTGAAAATTACGTATATGCTGACTAGCCAATAGAGACCCCGGATCTGAAGGGAAATTTGCAGAAAAGCCCTTGGAGAATATAAATTATTTTACCTGGAGTCCAGCACGTGAGGAACGAGAGACAGGCTTCTTCTTGTCCTTATCCTTGTTGGCGGCGGTAGTTTTGGCGGCGAGAAGCCCCTTTCCTCCTTTTCCGGCCATCTTCTTCTTCTTCTTCTTCTTCTTCTTCTTTGAAACTGAAATCAAGAAATCAAAGTCCTATATCTGGAATTTCGAGGGTTGGGGAGATAAATAGGAAGGTGGTTTGGGGGAAATTGAAGGGGATTCGAAGAAACACTATAAAAAAGTGAGATCTTTTACCTTGGTTTTGAGCTGAAGAGTCGAAGAGAGGGATAAAAAGGGGGAAATTTCGGATAAGGAGAGAGAAAGACGTGACGGTTTGGGAATAAATAGAATTAAGGGGTGGGGGTTTGGGAAAAGGCGGTTAAGTTTGGGGGGACGATTGGAATTTCGAAAATTTTCGGGAAGTTTACGAGATTGCCCTTTTGGTGTAGTAATTAGTTGTTGAGATGTGAATGGGTTGGTGGAAATTTCGTGAAAGTTGAGGGGTATTTTGAGAAGGAGAAAATGAGTTGACGAGCTTGCCCTTGAAATTTGTGGGCTTTGGGTTTGACTGTATTTCGAATTTGGGCCAAAAAATTGAATTTTTTGTAGTACTGACCCACTTTTTAAAAATATTTGAGGGTCCGATCCATTTTCGAAAATAATTAGAGCATTCACAATGGTAATTCGTATTTTTGGCAAAATGGGACGAATAGAAATGAAATAGATCGAAAGTGCTGCAGTGATCGTTTGTTATATTTTGACAAGGACGAGACATCTTGTTTCGTCGTTTAATTTTTTTTTTTTTTAAATTTAATTAATTACCGATTAACTATTAAAACATATTAATTAAATAAATTAAATATTATAATATAACCTAAACCTATCTAAACACCTACTAAAGCATCATTAAACCAACTAAACCTACTTTCTTAAAAGCCCTAAAAGCTGGACGGGACATGCTGTCCCATCCGTGCTTTGTTTTTGAATTTTTTTTTTTTATCCAATCTGGTCCGTTGGATCACGAAAAAAAAAATCCAACAAACAAAACGGACGGGACAACATGTCTCGTTCGATTGTTTTTTAAAAAAAATTTTTTTTTGGGAAGGACGATACAACATGTATCGTCCGACCCTATTTTTTTTTAAAAAAATATAGTTATATATACGGGACGAGACAAGTTGTCTCGTCCGATCGGAATGAAAAAAAAAAAAAAAAAAAAAACTGAGACGATACATGATGTGTCGTCTTCTATATTATCTAGCCCACTTCTCATATTTGAGAAGCGACTGTAGCTCGTTCGCTATTTTTTGAGAAAATAGCAAACGACTGCAGCGCTCAATTCTTATAAAATTCTCATAATATGAGCATATGTGAATGATATGGCTAAAAATGGGGTTAAATCGGGACCGTCCAGATCGAGCACGAATCTTGAAGCACGGGGGTAAAAAGGTAATTTCACATACAGATGGATCCAAAACGGGTATTGGGCCTCCTTCTCACAAAACCAACCACCCGCGAATAGATCCACTTCAACTGGGCACGGGTCCCGACCCGATACAAGCCCGGTTCACCACGAGGAGAATCAAGGCCACTGATTTGACTAAATCAAATCAATAAGCCTGATTGGCTCTCACCAGGGAATCAGGGCCTAATTTCCCAAAACAGAATAGGAGGATTTTCCTCCCGGCTGTTAGGCAAGAAATCAGGATCCTAACCGTTCCAAAGGCGACTATAAATACAACCCCTCTGCCACCAAGACCAGGTTAATCACTTCTTCACCACTTGAGCTCTTTCTTAATCTTTTTCTGACTACTGACAAGAGCGTCGGAGGGTGCGTCGCCGGAATCAACCCCGGTGTCTCGCACTTCCTTGCAGGTTGCGACGGGAGCAAGAAGGCCGAGTCAACTGTTCAGGTTTTTCTCGAACTCACAAATTCTATCTGTTTACCCCCACACCGAAATCAGCGGTAACAGATTGGCGCTGTCTGTGGGAACAACCACACAACAGCCTCAGCCCATTCTCCGTCATCCTCTGCAGTCATGCCGCCGAAGAAGGTCAGATCCAGAGGGTCGAACCGTGTGGGCAACCTCGCTGACCCGGTGAATGAAGCCCCAGTCAATCCCATTCCTCAGTCCGACCTCCCTCCGCCGACCCAGCAGGTCCCACCTCCTCCTCCCAAGCAGCAGCCCAACAATGGTTCGTCCGGTCATAACGGTCGGAAGGAGAAGCAGCCCCTCAATCCGGGCCATGTCTCGGTCCACAATGGGTCCTCGGACTCGATGGCTTCTCATCATCCCGACCTCCGCATCACACTTCTGAACCGCCAGAAGGACGACGACCTCCGAACCCATCTCGACGAGAGGCGGGCCCGAGAGGGAGCCTCCCGCCAGCGTCAAGTTGAGCGGTCCCCACGTCGTCGAGACGGCAGAAGGTCTCCGGACCGCAAAGGCCGAGCGGCGTCCCCCGAGCGCCGAAGGAGAAGGTCTCGTTCCCCCGGGGATCGGCGTCATCCGAGGGATCGAGATGCACCTATCAGTCGAGCCGAATTCCTCCAGTTTCAGGAGACCGTTCTGCAGGCTCTCAATCTTTGGCAGAACGTCCAGAATGCTCAGAGGGCTCCGACGCCCCCCAGGGATCCCAGTCCTCGGCGCCGAACCCAGAGCCCTTCCCCGGCTCCCAGCCGCCAGCAGCGCGAACAAAGCCCTCGCCGGTCCCAGACCTACCGGCGCCGCAGTCCACGCTCCCCTTCCTATGAAGAGGAGTTCGGGGGGTCATACGATCACCAGCGGAGGGACGACGCCCTCATCTGCCGTCTTAATGAGGTGGAAAGGCGTATCGGCCGCATGGACAGGGAGGAAGAGTCCCGAGCAGGAACCTTCCGTCCTAGCCGACCCCCCTTCTCACGGTCGATCATGGAGGCCCACATACCGAGGAGTTTCAAACTGCCACAGTTTGAAACATGCTCAGGGGAATCCGACCCGGTCGATCACGTCGAAAGCTTCAAGACCCTGATGCTGATCCATCAAGCTTCCGATGCGGTGCTCTGTAGGACCTTCCCTGCCACACTCAGGGGGTCAGCTCGGGAATGGTATTCCAGGCTCGCCCCCTCATCCATCTTCTCATTCGAGCAGTTCGAGACGCTATTCATAACTCACTTTGTGAGTAGCCGGCGAGCCGAGAAGACAAGTCTTTCCCTACTGAACCTGCGGCAGGAGAGGGAAGAAAAGTTGCGGGACTATGTGAAAAGGTTCACCGCAGAAGTCAGGTCTATCGCTTCCTTGGACCAGTCCGTGGCCACCGTGGCGTTCCAGTCGAACGTCCTCAACGCCAACCTCCGATCGTCCCTAGCCAAGAAACCGCCGCATGACTTCGCCGACCTCCTCCTGAGGTGCGAGAAGTACATCCGAGCCGAAGAGGCTGAAGCCCTTCCGAGCTTCGGAGGGCCCTCCGCGGGTTCGAAGAGGAAGGCGACGGGGGAAGAAGGGTCCAAGAAAGCTCAAAAGGACATTGGCGGCCAGCGCCGCCCCCCCCCCCAGGTTCGAAAAGTTCACTCCCCTCACCACTAATGTCTCTACTATCCTAATGGAGGTGGAGAAGGAGGGAGTCATCCCTCCAGCTCCGAGGATGCACACCCCGGCGAAGAGGAGGAACAAAGATAAGTGGTGTCGTTACCACCGAGACCACGGACACGACACGAATGACTGCCGGGCTTTGAGAGATGAGATTGAAGCCCTTATTCGGAGGGGGCAGTTGGCCAAGTTCGTGAAGGCTAACGATCGGACAGATCGCAACTCCCCTCTGCCTCGGGGGGCTAACAAGCGCTCCGAGCGGCGCGAAGAGACACCCGAGTTCGAGGAGGAACGAGTTCTGCACTTGATCCACGGAGGCCCCATGGGGGGCTCCTCTAATTCCTCCCGGAAGGCCTTCATCCGAGAGGTCAACTCTGTCCATAGTGCCCCTCCCCCGAAAGGTCTCGGCGTCCCTGTGTCTTTCTCCGATGCCGACCTCGAAGGAGTCCGAACCCCCCACTGCGATGCCCTCGTCATCGACCTCCGCATGGTCAACTTCAAAGTACAGAGGATTTTGGTGAACAACGGGAGTTCGGTCAATATCCTTTTTCTCTCGGCCTTCCGAGGCCTGCAGCTGTCCCGAGACCGTCTCAAGCCGGCCGGTTACACTCTCCACGGGTTCACGGGGGTCCCGGTAACCGTCGAAGGGGTGATAACCCTAGACGTTACTGCGGGAAGCACCCCTACTACCCGGACCGAGCCGATGGACTTCATGGTCGTCGACGTCCCAGCAGCATATAATGTCATCCTAGGCCGCCCCGGCCTAGCCGCCCTGGAGGCTGTCCCCTCGGCATACCATTTGAAAATGAAGTTCCCCACTCGGTCGGGAGTAGGGGAAGTCAGGGGAAGCCAGGAAACAGCCCGGAAGTGCTACATGACTTCCACCGGGGGACCAGTGCTCTCGCTCGAGACACTGGAGATCCCCGAGCCGAAGGCCCGCCAGACGTCTGAACCGGCGGACGAATTGGAAAAAGTGCTCTTCTCAGACGAGGATCCGAGCCGGAAATTTCTCATCAGCAAATCCTTGCCGACCGCACTGTGTTCGGACCTGATTAAATGCATCCGGGACAACCGTGACCTGTTTGCATGGTCAGCCACGGACATGCCCGGCATTTCCGAGGAGCTCCTCGTCCATCGCTTAAGTGTCGAACCGGGGTGCAAACCGGTCCAGCGGAAGAGGCAAAAGTTCGCTCCCGAGCGACAGCAGGCCATCAAGGAGGAGGTTGATAAACTTCTATAGGCCAAGTTCATACAGGAGGTAAATTATCCCGAGTGGCTGTCGAACGTTGTAATGGTCAAGAAGTCCAATGGCTCATGGAGGATATGCATTGACTTCACCGACCTGAACAAGGCGTGTCCGAAGGATCCCTTCCCGCTCCCGAACATCGACACCCTTATCGACGCCACCTCGGGCCATGAGCTCCTCAGCTTCATGGATGCCTTCTCGGGGTACAATCAAATCCGAATGTTCCCTCCGGACATTCCGAAGACTTCCTTCGTTACCGACTAAGGCCTCTACTGCTACCGGATAATGCCGTTCGGCCTGAAGAACGCAGGCGCCACCTACTAGCGCCTCGTCAACAAGGTCTTCCAGAACCAGATCGGCCGAAACATGGAGGTGTACGTTGACGGCATGCTCGTCAAGAGCATCCGCGGCACCGATCATGTAGCCGACCTCCAGGAGGCCTTCGGCGTGTTGAGGAAACACAGCATGCGGCTGAACCCGAACAAGTGTGCGTTCGGTGTCTCCTCGGGAAAATTCCTCGGCTTCATGGTAAGCCAGCGAGGAATCGAAGCTAATCCCGAAAAGATTAAAGCCATATTAGACATGGCTCCGCCTTGGAATGTCAAAGAGGTGCAAAAGCTCACTGGCCGACTCGCTGCTATCGGCCGGTTCCTTTCGAAGTCGGGGGAAAAGTGCCTTCCCTTCTTCAAAGCACTCCGGGGGGCCAACCACAACAGGAATCATTCGACCAGCTGAAGGCCTATTTAGTGAACCCCCCCTGCTCAGTAAACCGATCCCGGACGAGACTCTCTTCGTCTACTTGGCTGCCTCCGAGCAGACCTTAAGTGCTGTCTTAGTGAGAGAGGAAGACCGGGCCCAGAGGCCTATCTACTACGTGAGCAAGGTGCTCCGGGATGCCGAGCTCTGCTATCCGAGGATAGAAAAGATAGCCTACGCCCTGGTCATGGCAGCAAGAAAACTTCGGCCGTACTTTCAATCCCACTCGGTCGTTGTCCTCACCGACCAACCCCTCAAGCAGATCCTCCACAAGCCTGAGACCTCGGGCCGGCTGATGAAGTGGTCCATTGAGCTAAGTCAGCACGACATCTCTTATCAACCTCGGACGACAATTAAGGTACAAGCTCTCGCCGACTTCATCGTAGAATCCACTATCCCCGAGGTCGGCCACGTCCCGAATGGGCACCCCATTTGGACAGTTTTTGTGGACGGATCCTCTTGTAATGAAGGAAGCGGCGCCGGAATCATACTGAACGGCCCTGACAACTTCGTCCTCCAGTACGCCATCCGCATGAACTTCAAAGCCTCGAACAACGAGGCGGAGTACGAAGCCCTCATCGTCGGGCTCGGGCTCGCCCGAAGTGCTGGAGCCCAATGCCTTCGGATTCACAGTGACTCCCAGCTAGTCGTGAACCAGGTCTCGGGCGAATATGAGGCCCGAGATGAGCGAATGGTGAAGTACCTCGCCAAGGTCCGGGACCTCCTGAGCCGGTTCGAAGAGGCCACCATCGAACGAGTCCCTCGGGAAGAAAACTCACAGGCTGATGCCCTCTCCAAATTGGCTTCGTCCTCACTTCAAGGTCTCAAACAGATCGTGCTGATCGAAGTCCTCTCCAAGCCGAGCATCGAAGATGAGTCGCCCGCCTCAGCGGAGTCGTTGCCAGTCATGCTACAAGACGATTGGATGAGGCCATTGATAGAATTCTTAAGGGATGGAGTTCTGCCTTCGGATCCCAAAGAGGCTCGCCGAGTTAGGACCCGGGCCGAGCGGTTTGTCCTAATCAAGAGTATCCTGTACAAACGCTCTTTCTCTCAGATAGACGGCCGACCGTACTTAAGGTGCCTCTCTCCGGATCAAGCCGAATATGCCCTGCGAGAGCTCCACGAAGGCATCGGAGGGGCGCACTCAGGATTTAGATCCTTGGCCCGAAAAGCTTTGAATTATGGGTATTTCTGGCCGACCCTTCTTCAAGACGCCGAGCGACACGTTCGGCAATGCAGTTCCTGTCAGAGACACTCTAACATCCGACGCCTCCCTCAGGCCAACCTCGCATCCCTATCAAGTCCCATCCCCTTCGCAATGTGGGGCATGGACTTACTAGGGCCCTTCCCTCCAGCTCCAGGTCAGCTCAGGTTCTTGGTCGTAGCCATCGACTACTTCTCGAAGTGGGTCGAGGCCGAGCCCCTCGCCACTATAACCGAGAACAAAGTGGTACAGTTTTTCTGGAAGAGCATCATATGCAGGTTCGGAGTCCCCCGGATCCTTGTAACGGACAACGGGACTCAGTTCACAGGCGCAGCATTCCGAGCTCTATGCGACGACCTGGCCATTCAGCAGCGCTTCTCGTCCGTCTCCCATCCTCAGTCGAACGGACAGGCAGAAAATGCCAATCGGCAGATCCTCGCAGGTATCAAGAAAAGGCTCGACAAAAGTTCCAAGGGCTTATGGGTCGACCAACTCCCCAACGTCCTATGGAACTACCGCACGAGCAAACGGACCCCCACAGGCGAGTCCCCCTTCAACCTCACCTATGGGTCCGAGGCCGTGATACCTCTTGAGGTCGGAATACCATCCCCTCGGCTCACAGCCTTTGACGAAGCACAGAATGCCAGAGACCTCAGAGCAGAATTGGACTTGATAGACGAGCTGAGGGAAAGGGCATCGATTCGGCAGCAGATCTACCGAAGAAGAGTTGAATTGGCGTACAACAGGAAGGCCCGGCCTGCCAACCTTAAGCAAGGAGATTTGGTCTTGAAAAAGCTAGCTATATCCATCCCCAGTCAGAAGAGCAAGCTCGCTCCGAACTGGGAAGGGCCGTACAGGATCACAAAGGTAGTTCGGCCCGGAACATACCGCCTCGAAGACCTAGAGGGCAGAGAGCTTCCGAGGACCTGGAATGCCGACCACCTCCTAAAATACCAAGAGAGCGCTCCGACGCCACTCTAAGTAACAAGGAGTATCGAGCCATTCCGGTCTTCCGACTTGTAACCCATTTTTTCATAAATTGTACTATGTAAAACGGTTCGCCGTCAAATATCAATAAAGAAAGCCCTATTATATTTGTGAATCCGCATGTTTTTCTCCCCTCTTATCACCTGCCTTTTATATTGTGATTTCAACCAATGGTTCGGAGTCCACGTTCGGCTCGGCCTCATTCCCTCGGTTCGTCTCCGGACGGAACAGGGGTAGACCGCCGTTCCGAACTGCTCCCACAGCCGTTGAACTATACCGATGGTTCGGAGTCCAACACTCGGCTCGACTTTACCTCCTCGGCTCGTCTCCGGACGGACCAGGGGTACATCGCCGTTCGGAATTGCTCCCACAGCCGTTGAACTATACCGATGGTTCGGAGTCCAACACTCGGCTCGACTTTACCTCCTCGGCTCGTCTCCGGACGAACCAGGGGTAGATCGCCGTTCGGAATTGCTCCCACAGCCGTTGAACTATACCGATGGTTCGGAGTCCAACACTCGGCTCGACTTTACCTCCTCGGCTCGTCTCCGGACGAACCAGGGGTAGATCGCCGTTCGGAATTGCTTCCACAGCCGTTGAACTATACCGATGGTTCGGAGTCCAACACTCGGCTCGACTTTACCTCCTCGGCCCGTCTCCGGACGAACCAGGGGTAGATCGCCGTTCGGAATTGCTCCCACACCCATTGAACTATGCCCAAGGTCCGGAACACATAATCCGAACTCTCCTAACTATTAGCCGAAGCCCGAAGACCCACACATTCGGTCGGCTCCCGAGCAAGTGCCTTCCCGAGCGTGTAAACGGGAAAACACACTTTCCCCTCAACTTTCATGCATGATCTCGATCAGACGGCTCAGATCTTGCCACCTGCGCTAAACGAAAAGATAACGTTTTCTTGGTGACTGAGCCGCCTCGAGATTCGCGCCTACGTTCAACGGCTCAGATCACGCCACCAGCTCTAAACGACAAAACAACACTTTCTTGGGCGCAGAGCCGCCTAGGAATTCGTACCGTACCGCGTCAGAGCCGCTAAACGACAAAATACCGTACCCATGGGGACCCGTTCGGTTAAACAAACACGCTCGGTTCAAAGATCTCGGCACGACCGACACAGTTATAAGCAGAGACAAATATGCAAAGCAATGGAAGGGAATTTTATTAATGGTCGGCGCATAATACAAAACATTCCATTACAAAGTGTTGGCAAACAAAACACACAACGCCCGACCCACTACACTTGTCTCTCATATAGACACATCCTCACTAGATTGTTCGTCCTCCTCGGCTGGCAGCTCCTCTGCGTCCCCCCGGAGCTTCGCCATCACAGCCTGCAAGTGCCGAATCTCCGAAAGCAAGTCGTCCCGCTCGACAATAATCTTCGACTCGTTGTGCCGAATGCATTTGACCCAAAGAGCGTTGCTGAATGCGGTTTGCGAATCTTCATCCTCTCCTGCGGGGCTCAGCTCGACGATCCTATTCTCCAAGCGTTGGATCTCGGCTTCCCGGAGATCAAGGACAGACGAAAGGTGGGCCCACTCACTCTCAGCCCGGCGTAACTTCAAATCGGCGCTCCTAGGGCTCAGAACCACCATCCCAGAAGTGGCCTCGGATTCGGAGTCATCATTCGAACGTTCGGAGTCCGAGCCATGGATCGTCACCACGAGCTGAAAGAAAGGGAAAACGAATAACACAACTTCAATACACTGCCGATGTCTAACACTTGAAAATTTTCCAAAAAGATTCGCATTCAGACATGATAGTGTTACAGACAGCCGAACCGACCCCATAATTAGGTTTTTACAACAACCAACAAAAAAGGAAAATGACATGATCAGGACCTCTTCGGAAGGGGAATGCTTCGGTTTAGGGAAACGTGAGGACGACGAGGCCTGCCCTCCGAGCTCGACCCTAAACCAACGAAGCGTGATCCCCCTTCACTGCTAGTCCTAACAGCGACGCCGACCGAGGCACCGCTCGACGAGACAGCCGCGCTACTTTGAGCATCGGCCGGACTCTGCCTGGTTATAGGCGAGCGCGTCGCAAGTTCGTAAAACGTAGTCCCCCTCTCGCTCTCCTTGCGAGTGCATGACGTGCTGCGGACATTAGCTCTCTCCGGCACGGGCTTGAGCGACGCGATCTCCTCCTCCAGTTCAATAATTCTATCCCTCAAGACGTCGTCCTTCGCCAATTTCTTCGGTCGAGGGGCCCTCAACGAGCCCGAGGCATTGGCGCTATCAGTCGCGAGCCGTCGGTAATGGGTGACCTCAATCCCCCTATCTATTGTGATCCTTCTGAGCCTGTCGATTTCGGCCGATAGCCTCTTGCGCTCGGTTGACGCTTTCTCCAGTTCGGAAGTCAGCTTCTCTCCCTCCGCCGAGCGTTCTTTCTCCGCTAACTCCAAGTATTGGACCTCAGCCAAGAGATCGTCGATCTTCTACTCGGCGGCAGCGAGCTCTCTACGGAGACTCTCGACTTCGCCTTCGGGACAAGGAGCCGAGGGGTGCTTCCGTAGTTGCCACAGCTCGCGACAATACCTCCGCAGAGCTGCCTTCGTCTCCTCCAGCCTGCAGAGCAGGAGAAATCGATTATACCGGCTCTGAAAGAGCTCGTCCTTCGTTTTCGCCAGCTCCTTCCGAAGGTATACAACCTCCGTAATTGGACCGAATCTCACCTGAAAAGCAGAGATAAATCCGAGGCCCAACACTTGAAGAAATTTACGCCAAATCAGACACTAAGTCCGAGACTCAACACTTGGATAAATTTTGGCCAAACAAAACATTTTTTCATTCAAGATTCAAAGAGAAAGTTATACAACAGCGGTGGCCAGTCCGCAGTTAGTCTTACAAAAAAAAAAGACAAAAAAGAAAAAAGACAACCGAGTCAGGGGTCGACCTTTTTGTCGTTCGGGTTCGTCGACCTCTCGGCCTTGTCCTCGCCATCGCCCCCGCCTCCGCCTTCGCTCCTGCTCTCCTCCTCGGAGTCGTCCTCCTCTTCCTCCTCGGCCTCGGCCTTCCACGGGTCCTCGACGGGTTCCGTCTCCCCCTCGGGGTCGAGCAACCCCTCGGGGACACCCTCCTCCCCTTCCACGAGGTCGTAAAAGTTGTAGGAGGACGTGTCGAAGCCCGGGTTCTTGGCGACCACATGTTGCAGGGCTCGGCCATAGGCATCCACCATGTTCTGGAGCATGTGCAGCGCGGCCTCCTCCTGCATGGCCTTCTTCACCCTCTTCACCTTCCTGAGGTGTTTGGCCTTGATCTTCTCGGCCCTCTTCCGAGCATCCTCCGCTTCCGACCGAGCCTTGGCCAGCTCCTCCCTCAGCTCGGCTGCCTCCTTAACCGACGGCTCGAGCTTGGCCGTCGTATCCTTCAGCTTGGCCACCTCCTTCTCCGAGGCCTCAAGCTTGGCCGCCGTGTCCTTTGACAGCTGAATGGCGTCGGCCAGCTGCTTCTCCAACCCTCCTACTTCGGCCGCTCTCTTCGTCGAGAGAAGTAGCTCGTCATCAAGCTGCTTCGCGACCTTGACGCGCTCCGCCCTCTCCCGTTCCTTCTCCTGCTCCTTGTTCGCCAACTCCTCGACCAGGAAATTGAAGTGGCAGAGGGTCTGAAAGAGAACAACACGTTAAAATCCGAATCCAAGAACTTAGAGAAATTCCAAGGAAAAAATGTGGACGAAGAAGAGCTCGGCCTACTTACCGACATGGTATTCTGGGCAATCTGCATCACGGCGTCCCCTGCCATCCCGGCCTTCAGGGTCGCTCGATCCTTCGGGGTCGGCAGGTGCCTCACCGCCTCCATGCAGATGTTCCCGTCGCCCAAGAAGCCATCGACGTTCATCACCTGCCAGTCGGGGACGAAGATCTGCTTATGACGCTCGGTCAAGATCTTCTCCGCATCGGCGGTAAGGGGCGGAACCGGGAGGGACAGCGCATCCTTCACCCCGAACACGCTGCTCGACGAACCGGGAGCATCCGCATTCGGGGTCGGCGCAGGTGCATCCGAGGCGAGGGGATCGGAGACCACGACCCCCCCTGCTCGGGGACCACGACCTTCGTCGGAGAGACAAGGACCTCGATCTCCCCCTCCTTGAGGACCGCGACCTTCGGTTGGTCGACAGCCTTCACAACCGAGGGCTTCTTCGAAGCTCGGCTGTCCTGAGGCGCTGCCAACGGCCTCTTCTTCTTCTCCTGCTCTGCCCTGCCCTTCGCCACCAGAGCCTTGTAATCAAGCTTCATCGTCTCTGCAAAAGCCGAATGAAAAAACTTAGAAAAATTTTCATGAACTTTAAACAAAGAGTATAAATACCAGAAGCATACGAGGGTCGATCGGACTGAGACCCCCACGGAACAGATGCTCCTCCGTGATATCTTTCCAGCTTAGCGCTGGCAGGGCGAGGAGCTTCTTCTGGACCTCCTTGTCCTCATCACTCAGCGGCACCTCTCTCTTGGCCCGCTTGGGCAGACCTTCCTTCGCCCAAACCGTCGGTATCACCCATGGCGTCAGAGCTCGGACGAGGAAGTACTTCTCCTTCCAATGTTTGATCGAGTCCGGGTTCTCGATCAACTTAACCCCCGTCCGAGGAGAAAGGAAAAACCTCTGCTCGTCCCGCCTCGGCTGGCAAGGTCGGAAGAGACTCCGGAAGAGGAACATAGTCGGTTTGGCGCCGACCTCTTGGCATCGGAGGACGAATGCCACGACGTGCCTCCATGTGTTCGGCATCAGTTGGGCGGGACTCAAACCGTACCAGACCAAGACTTCAACCACGAACGGGTGGAGGGGAAAGCGGAGTCCAGCAATGAGGGAGTCGACCGGGAAGACACATACGTCCGACAAGGACTTTGTGTTGGCTCGGAATCCCGGCCCAGGAAGGAGCAGTACATACTCAAGCGGGATCCGGAAACCCTCTCGGATCATACGAAGATCGGTCTCGGTAAGAGTCGAGATCCTATGGTCCACCTCGGACAGCTCCCTAGGCTCGTTCTCCTCCACCAGCTTAGCCGTACCTTGAGTGACTCTCTCCAAGGTATCCTCGGCGTAGTCCCGGACGCCTCCCACGCTCGACACGGCGATGGGCTGCCGACCAAACGCCCCCGCTCTCTTCGGTGTTTCCACTATCGTGATCACGACTTTACCCTTTCGGGACTCCGCCACGACTTCCTCGGGCACTTCAGCCACTTCACCCTCCTTATCCGGACGAACGACGTCTTGCTCGCTCGGCTCCACTACTCCCTTCCCTTTATCCCCTCGGCCAACGGCTTGCTCCGAGGCGGGGGTCTCAGCCGAAATCTTAACCATTTTTCCTAAAAGAGAAGGGAAAGAGACTGACCTTGAAATGACAGGTGCGGACGGAAAGTTCGCCGGAAACTAGGAACGCTACCGCGACAACTAGCAACACCACCAGAGAGCTAAAAGCTTCGAAGCAAAGTAAAAACTGAAGAGAGAGAGTAAAAGTGAAAAGTGAGACTTGGTCTAAGGGGGGGTGAAGATTTATAGTAAAATTGGGACGTCCCTTGGACTTCCAAACGAAAGTTTGCGACTTTTGGGCTGCTCTCGAAACGTCACGAAGGCCCATCACCACTATCTCCGTCACCAAGTCAACTAGCTCGGCTCCAGGGAATCTGAATCCGAGCTACGAGCAATCCAAGCTACGAGCAATCCGAACATGCCGGCAATAGGGTCCGGTCGGAATCCGAGCAAGTGCCTTCCCGAGCGTGTAAACGGGGAAAACTCACTTTCCCCTCAACTTTCGCGCCTGATCTCGATCAGACGGCCCAGATCTCGCCGAGAGCACTAAACGACAAGATAGTGTTTTCTTGGGAGTTGCGCCCGTCTCGAGATGCGCGCCCTCATCCAACGGCTCAGGGTGCGCCACGTCGCTCGGACGATTGAACCCTCGGATGCCCCACCTATGTCTAAAGGAACCAGAAAAATTTTGATTTAAAGTTTTAAGGCACCGCCCTCGGCGAGCACCCCCTGGGTCCCGTGCCTCAGTCGATATTCCGCCGACCCACGGGCCCCGGTCAAAAACAGATCGGCACTCCCCCCATCTCTAACTCCTCCGGGCTGACATCCATCAGAAGCCATCAGCCCGGAAGGACGACAGAGATGGGAGGGGGCCCATCAACACTCAGAGATCAAGAGAAACGCACCGTTCCAAGCTAGTTAGTAGCAACTGGAAGGCTCGGCTCGTCAGAGGACTCTGACAACCGCGCCTTCACAGTTGCTAACAACGGGCTCGGACGATCCGGAAGCCCGAGCCAAGACTCATGGTGGAGCAGCGCACCATTCCGAGCTAGTTGGTTGCAACTGGAAGGCTCGGCTTGTCAGAGGACTCTGGCAACAGCGCCTTCACAGTTGCAACAAACGGACTCGGATGGTCCGAAGATCGGCATCGAACATGGATCATCACCTCTTCCACCAAGATCTCCGCCTACCTAGACACCCACTTCGGAGCGACCAAAGAAAGCAGAAGACCTTGGTGGAAGAACGACCACCCGTCCTTCCGAAGTGTCCCACACCTCGGGTCCGGACTATGGTCGTCGCCACTACTGCCTTATCCCCTCCCACTCCTGACATCCCCTTCGGAGCAGTGAGGAACGGAAGAAGAATAAGACAACAGGGCGACCACCCGTCATTCTGAAGTAACTCATCCCTCAGGTCCGGACTATGGTCGTCGCCACTACTGCCTCGTTCCCCCCTGCTCCTGACATCCACTTTGGGGCCGTCAGGAACAGAGGGAAAACCAGGCAGAAGAGTAACCACCCCCCCGGACCTCAAAGGAGAAGCTACCCAGGGCAGATACCTCCGAGGTGTGAAACTCTATGCTGATGGTGATTGAAATGACAAAGGGAGTGGGGTACTTATAGCCTGCCTCCAAGAACCAGCCATTATGACCCTCGGAAGTTGAAACGCCGCGCATTAATTAAGGGAGTTATCCTTAATGACATTCGGAAGGCGGAACGCCGCGCAAGTCCTGAAGCACCATTAATACCATTGGGAACAGAGCCATCTCGGATTGCCAAAAACCACAGGCCCTCGGTCGGCCGCCGAGCAAGTGCCTTCCCGAGCATGTAAACGGGGAAAACTCACTTTCCCCTCAACTTTCGCGCCTGATCTCGATCGGACGGCCCAGATCTCGCCGAGAGCACTAAACGACAAGATAACGTTTTCTTGGGAGCTGCGCCCGTCTCGAGATGCGTGCCAATATCTAACAGCTCAGATAGCGCCACGTCGCTCGGACGACCGAAGCCACGCTCCCTCGGTCGGCTTCCGAGCAAGTGCCTTCCTGAGCTGGTAAATGGAGAAAAAAGACACCGAGCTACTTAAACCGTTGGATCTCTCAGAAATTCGCAATCCCAATGATGAACGGTCCAGATTACGCCACGTGCGCTAAAAGACAAGATAGCGTTTTCTTGGGAACCGCGCCCGTCTCGAGATGCGCACCAGCATCCGACAGCTCAGATAGCGCCACGTCGCTCGGCCTGTCGAACCCCCTACCTCCGGTCGGCAGCCGAGCAAGCGCCTTTCCGAGCTCGTAAACGGAGAAAAACTCTGCCGAGCGGTAACAACCATCAGATCTTTCCGAAATTCGCGCTCGTCCATGATTAACGGCTCAGATCGAGCCACGTCATCAATCGGTATTTAAACCATTTTTTTTATTTATTTAAATCGTTTTATTTATTTAGAAATTGCGAAAAAATTGCTAAAAATTCGGAAAAATTAACTAAAAATTCTGGAAAATAATTGGAAATTCGGGGGGACATTTTCGAACCCCTAAACGAACAATTATTACCCAGAATGTACCGTTAAAGGCCCCCGAACGATTAGTGAACACGTCGCAAAATTAAATAAATAGTCCGAAAAAATGGATAAAAACCCTTAAATACCCGATGTGACCAGAGAACAGCCAGCGGCGTCAAAAGTTACCTCACTACCCCCTTTCTAGATTCAAAATCCCACATTTGGACTCCGACACAACTCCACCAGCCACTAAAACAGCTAGACTACTCCTCAAAGTCTGATCACGCTCAGTCTTTAGGAGTGGGGGGCTCGTGATATGGCTAAAAATGGGGTTAAATCGGGACCGTCCAGATCGAGCATGAATCTTGAAGCACGGGGGTAAAAAGGTAATTTCACATACAGATGGATCCAAAACGGATATTGGGCCTCCTTCTCACAAAACCAACCACCCGCGAATAGATCCACTTCAACTGGGCACGGGTCCCGACCCGATACAAGCCCGGTTCACCGTGAGGAGAATCAAGGCCACTGATTTGACTAAATCAAATCAATAAGCCTGATTGGCTCTCACCAGGGAATCAGGGCCTAATTTCCCAAAACAGAATAGGAGGATTTTCCTCCCGGCTGTTAGGCAAGAAATCAGGATCCTAACCGTTCCAAAGGCGACTATAAATACAACCCCTCTGCCACCAAGACCAGGTTAAACACTTCTTCACCACTTGAGCTCTTTCTTAATCTTTTTCTGACTACTGACAAGAGCGTCGGAGGGTGCGTCGCCGGAATCAACCCCGGTGTCTCGCACTTCCTTGCAGGTTGCGACGGGAGCAAGAAGGCCGAGTCAACTGTTCAGGTTTTTTTCGGACTCACAAATTCTATCTGTTTACCCCCACACCGAAATCAGCGGTAACAGTGAATTATAGCAAACGATTGTGGATGCTCTTAGCGATGTCACTCAGTTTTGGATACGTGAGCATAAGCCGTTATTGGAAATAACGGCAAAGTGTTAAAACAACTTATAAGAGCATCCACAATGGTGTTTTTCATTTTTTAGAAAATGACATCTACAGTAATAGAAAATAGGAATTTTGTCTGCAGCGGTTGTTTATTAAAATTTTGCTAAAATTTGAGAAATACGAGACATGTTGTTTCGTCTGGATTTTTTTACAGTTAATTAATTAATGATTTTAAAATAGGTTAATTAAATAAATAAAATAATAAAATATAACTTAAAACCTAATTAATTCCCCACTAAACCCACTTTACACCTAATTAATCCCCCCCCCCCCCCCGCTGGACGGGATATGTTGTTCCGTCCAAGCAAAAATTACTTGAAACGAGACAACATGTCTCGTTTCAGCATTTTTTTTATTTTTTTTCAGACGATACATGTTGTACAGTCTAATCTTTTTTTATAAAAAAAATTTGTCAGAGAAACAACATATCTCATCTGATCCCATTAAAAAATTGATGAAAAAAAAAATGAACGAAACAACACGTCCCATCTCTTATAATTTGAGAATCGTAATTTCATTTCTAAAAAATGTGAAGTAATTGTAGCGATTTTGCCAAAATATGGCAAAATAGCAAACGACTGCAGCACCTTGTTTCTCAAAAAATGAGAAATTGGCAAATATAGCAAACGACTGTGGATGCTCTAAATAATGCAGTTATTCCCAAGAACGGCATTCGAAATACTGATGTCGTTATTGGAAATAACGGCATCAGTTATAATAAAATGAACTGTTGCATTTGTTTAGAACAGCGGCAACAGTTTATTTTATTATAACTGATGCCGTTATCTCTAATAACGGTATCAGTAATTCGAATGCCGTTCTTGGGGATAACGGCATTATTTTTAAGTTGTTTCAACACTTCGAATTTTTTCCAAGTCAGAAGATTCACGCTTGTATGAGAAATATACTGATGTCGTTACTCCAAATAACGGCATGAAAAAAAAATGTAAAATGATGCCGTTATTGAAAATAACGGCATATAAATAACTTGTGCCGTTATTTTCAATAACGGCTTATGCTGACATGTCCAAAATTGTGTTAAATTGCTAATTATTTTCGAAAGTGGGTCAGACCCCCAAATATTTTCAAAAGGTGGGTCAGTACAGCAAATCTTTCCAAAAAATTTGGCTCCTGGTTTGATGCAGTGGGTTTAAGATTCCAGATCTGGAATTAATACCAGTAGCTTTATTGGCCTATTTTACTGGCTTCGTTAATTGGATGTTAACTTTTCTGTGTTTCCTAGTTTAATGGGCATGTATATTATTTGCTACAATATGTGTTTACTCAACAAAGTATAAAATGTAAGTACAAAATGTGCTTTTCACTGTTCATATTCATCCGAGATGAGCTTCTTCTGTCAAGATAGTTGGTTACTTGTAGCCACAACAACATTACCCGAGATGTTGAATTGTGTGTATAAATAACTTTAGTCGTATGATCGGAGTGGTAATCTTTGACACCGGTTTCTGTAGGAAGAGGTGACCGTCGGTAGTGGGTGATAGTGCAGTATAGGTAGGGCATGAGAATGAGTTCGTGTTTGTATTTGTGCTTGTGTTTGGGTGTTGCATGCATGATGGCAGTGGGAAGCATGCTAGTGTTTGTGTCCGTGCATGAGGGTGAGTGAAATTATGTAAAAAGCATGTTTATGTTTTTATCTTCAACGATGAAATAAACAAACGGTGAAAATAATCTGTTATATTTTGTTAAAAATTTTTTAATAAAACTTGGGGGCTTCTGCCAACCCTTTATGATTAAAAAAAAAAAATCTGTTATGGATAATGGGAACCATATGATGCATGGAATAGTTTATGGTCTGTGGTCTTAGAGCATCCACAGTCGTTGATGGTCAATGTTACCGCTAAATCTCGTGTGGGAGCAAACAGATAGTATTTGTGGATTATTAGGGAAACTGAATAATCAAATCTTAACTTCTTCCGCCAGAGTTCGACCGCTGACTCCCGCCGTTCACCTGCAAAAAGTGCGCGGCACCGGAGTTGATCCCGGCGACGCACCCTCCGACGCTCAAGTCAATAATCAGGGAGATTATGAAAGAGCGTAAATTGGCAAAAGATTGATTACCTCTTAGTGGTGGTTGATGGGGGGTATTCATAGCTGTCTTTGGGATCAGATTAAAAACGTAATCCTTAGGATTAGATTAGGAATGTAATCCCTAATTTCCAGTGAAATGATAGATACGAATCAGGACCGTTGATTAGGATTAATCAAAAACTCTAATTCTATCCTGCTGGATCGGGTTCACTGCGGGTTGAAACCCGCACCCAGTTGAGATGGGCCCGTTCGCGGGCTATTGGGTTTCCCCAAGAGAAGACCCAATACCCGCTTTAGCCCCATTTATAGGTAAAATTACCATTTTGCCCCCAAGCTTTGAAATTCGCGCCCGATTTGGACAGTTCCTATTTAACCCTATTTTTAGCCATATCACGAGCCCTCCACTCCCGAAGACTGAGTTTGATCAGCCTTTGAGGAGTAGTTTTACTGTTTTGATGGCTTGCGGAGTTGTATCGAAGTCCCAATGGGAGGTTTCGATTCTTTGTATGAGGCAGTATGGTGATTTTCCGAGTTAGTTGCGCGCTCTAAGTTATTCTTGAGCCCCTCTGGTTTTCTGGCATTTTTCCTTAATTTTTATCTATTTTTCGTATCACTTATTTAATTTTGCGAAGTGTTGATTCGTCATTCGGGGGTCTTAATCAACCACTCTAGGCAATAATTATTTACTCAGGGGCTCAAAAATATTTTCCCAAATTTATAATTATTTTCTAGATTTTTGAATTAATTTTTCCGAATTTTTAATCATTTTTTCGCAATTTTTTAAATAAATAAAACAATTTTAATAAATAAAAAATAATTTTCAATACCGAATTGTGTCGTGGCGCGACCTGGGTGTAGAACCCCGTATTTTCAAATATTATTTTAATTATTTGAAAAATTGAATTTAAATGATTTTTGAGGATTTAATTGATATTTTCTAAAAGATTTATCTTTTGTACACGTGCAAAACACGTGCAAATGACTCTTGAGAAGTTTGAAAAATTAAGATTTCTTTATGAAAAATCATTATTTATTATTTTGGAATTATGTAGTATTTTTCCGGATTTTTCTGAATTTAATTAGTACTATTTGCAAATTTTAAGAAAAGAAGGACTTATTTGTAAAATTGACATTTTTAAGGACTAAAATGCAAAATTGGTATCCTGGACGTTTTAAACAGTATTGGTTAAGATTTAGAAGTATATTTTCATATAAATCCTAATTTAAATGAATTTTAGATGAATTTCCAAGAGTAGATATATATATACGAGTAATTGTATTTTGAAGGGATTGTTTTGCAAATGTATTTCCTAAACCCTAATACTTGATCCCGGCCTATATAAAGGGAGTTTGCAGCCGTCATTCGCTGCACAACTCAGATCTTATTATATTTCTTATTCTCTTGGTGATTGAAGAAGTTCTTGGATCTAGCAGGGGGAAGGCTTTTGTGGATTCTTCTTGATCTAAAGGTGAGTGATATGGACTTGTTTTGTGTATATGTATGTTGCATGCTGTTTTGTTGGATATTTTCGTATTTTGTATGAAATCGATGCCATGATTGTTATTCGTAGTATGTATGTGAAATCCATGAAAGATTAGTAGATCTCGATTGATAATTCTTGATTGCTTGAAACATGATAAGATTTGAGGATAGTTATAAAAATAAGAAACTTGATGGATGAATCTCAGGATCTGGTGATTATGAATCGGATTAGATTCGAGTTGGGGAAGAGATTTGGTATTGAGATGGGCACCAGAATTTATTATTTGATTTCAGACCTAGTTTGTGAGAATCGTAGGCCAACAGTCGACTGGTCCACGACTCAGTCGACTGGTACGACCCTAACATTGTATTTTTAGACTTTGAGAAATCGTTCGGGATAGTCGACTGACACTATTATCAGTCGACTGGTATACTGAGTAAAGCTTGTTCAGTCTTTCGGGACAGTCGACCATTACCCCCTATGAGTCGACTGTTAGCACTTGGGTTGTTCTTGAGAAATTATTGGTAATTGTTTCGGGTAAGTCGTCTGATGTTTGATTAAGTCAACTTACTGCACTTGTTATAATCTTGGATATTGGTTCTCGAGGCAGTCGACCTATTATAGCATAAGTCGACTGGTTCTGATGAGTTTTCATGATCTTGAAGGTTCTTGTTATCGTTAGTTTGTTTGTAGACGAATATGTTCGTCGGTGTAATAGTCACTATTGGTGATGCATGCCGAGTATGTATTCGATCTATACCCTCTTTAGTTTGTTTGTAGATGAATATGTTCGTCGGTGTAATAGTCACTATTGGTGATGCATGCCGAGTATGTATTCTATCTATACCCTCTTTAGTTTGTTTGTAGATGAATATGTTCGTCGGTGTAATAGTCACTATTGGTGATGCATGCCGAGTATGTATTCTATCTATACCCTCTTTAGTTTGTTTGTAGATGAATATGTTCGTCGGTGTAATAGTCACTATTGGTGATGCATGCCGAGTATGTATTCTATCTATACCCTCTTTAGTTTGTTTGTAGATGAATATGTTCGTCGGTGTAATAGTCACTATGGGTGATGCATGCCGAGTATGTATTCTATCTATACCCTCTTTAGTTTGTTTGTAGATGAATATGTTCGTCGGTGTAATAGTCACTATTGGTGATGCATGCCGAGTATGTATTCTATCTATACCCTCTTTAGTTTGTTTGTAGATGAATATGTTCGTCGGTGTAATAGTCACTATTGGTGATGCATGCCGAGTATGTATTCGATCTATATTATCTTTAGTTTTGTAGATGGATATATGGGTATCCGATCTATGGCATTATTGGTGATCGATTGTTGGACATACATCGTGGTATTGAGATTTATTGATAGTTGGGCATGTTCAGAGAGGTGAGGATTATTGTTGTTCTGATCAGTCGACTGGTCCTTTGAACAGTCGACTGTACCGTACAGTTAAGCTGTACATATTTTGAGAGAGATTGATTGATTGATACTTGATCGTTGGTATTGTTTCTTGACTCGGCTTCACTCATGTACTGGCCTATCGTTCTTGTTTCAGATTACATGTTCAGTTTATGTATTATTGTTCAGTACATGTTGCTCATATTTAGTTGTTTTGTTTATGTTTGTTGTTTATATCACTCACACCATTTATGGCTGACCCCGTAGTTTTGGGGGTTAGGGTTCAACTCTAGCCTCACGTGTTGCAGGTTGCTTAGAATTGGAGGCTTGGATGCTTGGGTTAGCTATAGAGATTATGGGTATTATAATAGAGCCTTGTGTAAATTGTTGTAAAAAGAGTTTTGTAAAAGGAATTGTTGTAATTTAAAGTGTTTGTATTTCCGCTGCAATGTTAAAGATTATTGTAATAAAGATTCGGAATAAAATGATTTGAGTTTTTGGGCTATGCATATTGTTACATTGAAGTGGATCGCTGGGAAAGTGCCACGTATTTTCTAAAGTTTCGTATTTAGAAATTCGGGGCGCTACAGTTTGGTATTAGAGCGTACTTCAATAGTAATAATAGACATAGTATGAAAACCAACCTAGGTGTGGACACTAGAGAGTGAGTACCTAGGTGTGGACATTAGAAGTGTGAGTATCACATAGAGTTAAAAATATGATGTTTTGTTTGAGGTCATGGTATGGTTATAGTTTTGCCATAGGATGTGGATGTGAATGTGAATTGTGTTTGAGGTGGTTATCCTTAGTCATGTTCTTTCTAAGGAGGGAGTGGCCACTGATTCTTGGAAGGACGAAGCAGTTGTGGAAGGTCAGAGTTGGATGCAGGAGTTCAGTAGTTGTTGCAGCGTGGCTTCCGATGGCAAGTTATCAGAGTCGCGCAGCGGAAGTTTGATTTTCTGAATTCCTTGCATGATTGTGATTATTTGGTGTGATGTATTTATTTTATTGGAATGCATTCTATGATGTGATTATATTTCCTAAAGTTATAATTCTATCTATGGGTTTTCAACCCTTATTAGTGGGTTTGTTTGGACCTCATTAGCCGTAGTTCTGAGGACAGAACTCTTCTAAGGAGGGAGTGATGTAGAACCCCGTATTTTCAAATATTATTTTAATTATTTGAAAAATTGAATTTAAATGATTTTTGAGGATTTAATTGATATTTTCTAAAAGATTTATCTTTTGTACACGTGCAAAACACGTGCAAATGACTCTTGAGAAGTTTGAAAAATTAAGATTTCTTTATGAAAAATCATTATTTATTATTTTGGAATTATGTAGTATTTTTTCGGATTTTTCTGAATTTAATTAGTACTATTTGCAAATTTTAAGAAAAGAAGGACTTATTTGTAAAATTGACATTTTTAAGGACTAAAATGCAAAATTGGTATCCTGGACGTTTTAAACAGTATTGGTTAAGATTTAGAAGTATATTTTCATATAAATCCTAATTTAAATGAATTTTAGATGAATTTCCAAGAGTAGATATATATATACGAGTAATTGTATTTTGAAGGGATTGTTTTGCAAATGTATTTCCTAAACCCTAATACTTGATCCCGGCCTATATAAAGGGAGTTTGCAGCCGTCATTCGCTGCACAACTCAGATCTTATTATATTTCTTATTCTCTTGGTGATTGAAGAAGTTCTTGGATCTAGCAAGAGGAAGGCTTTTGTGGATTCTTCTTGATCTAAAGGTGAGTGATATGGACTTGTTTTGTGTATATGTATGTTGCATGCTGTTTTGTTGGATATTTTCGTATTTTGTATGAAATCGATGCCATGATTGTTATTCGTAGTATGTATGTGAAATCCATGAAAGATTAGTAGATCTCGATTGATAATTCTTGATTGCTTGAAACATGATAAGATTTGAGGATAGTTATAAAAATAAGAAACTTGATGGATGAATCTCAGGATCTGGTGATTATGAATCGGATTAGATTCGAGTTGGGGAAGAGATTTGGTATTGAGATGGGCACCAGAATTTATTATTTGATTTCAGACCTAGTTTGTGAGAATCGTAGGCCAACAGTTGACTGGTCCACGACTCAGTCGACTGGTACGACCCTAACATTGTATTTTTAGACTTTGAGAAATCGTTCGGGATAGTCGACTGACACTATTATCAGTCGACTGGTATACTGAGTAAAGCTTGTTCAGTCTTTCGGGACAGTCGACCATTACCCCCTATGAGTCGACTGTTAGCACTTAGGTTGTTCTTGAGAAATTATTGGTAATTGTTTCGGGTAAGTCGTCTGATGTTTGATTAAGTCAACTTACTGCACTTGTTATAATCTTGGATATTGGTTCTCGAGGCAGTCGACCTATTATAGCATAAGTCGACTGGTTCTGATGAGTTTTCATGATCTTGAAGGTTCTTGTTATCGTTAGTTTGTTTGTAGACGAATATGTTCGTCGGTGTAATAGTCACTATTGGTGATGCATGCCGAGTATGTATTCGATCTATACCCTCTTTAGTTTGTTTGTAGATGAATATGTTCGTCGGTGTAATAGTCACTATTGGTGATGCATGCCGAGTATGTATTCTATCTATACCCTCTTTAGTTTGTTTGTAGATGAATATGTTCGTCGGTGTAATAGTCACTATTGGTGATGCATGCCGAGTATGTATTCTATCTATACCCTCTTTAGTTTGTTTGTAGATGAATATGTTCGTCGGTGTAATAGTCACTATGGGTGATGCATGCCGAGTATGTATTCTATCTATACCCTCTTTAGTTTGTTTGTAGATGAATATGTTCGTCGGTGTAATAGTCACTATTGGTGATGCATGCCGAGTATGTATTCTATCTATACCCTCTTTAGTTTGTTTGTAGATGAATATGTTCGTCGGTGTAATAGTCACTATTGGTGATGCATGCCGAGTATGTATTCGATCTATATTATCTTTAGTTTTGTAGATGGATATATGGGTATCCGATCTATGGCATTATTGGTGATCGATTGTTGGACATACATCGTGGTATTGAGATTTATTGATAGTTGGGCATGTTCAGAGAGGTGAGGATTATTGTTGTTCTGATCAGTCGACTGGTCCTTTGAACAGTCGACTGTACCGTACAGTTAAGCTGTACATATTTTGAGAGAGATTGATTGATTGATACTTGATCGTTGGTATTGTTTCTTGACTCGGCTTCACTCATGTACTGGCCTATCGTTCTTGTTTCAGATTACATGTTCAGTTTATGTATTATTGTTCAGTACATGTTGCTCATGTTTAGTTGTTTTGTTTATGTTTGTTGTTTATATCACTCACACCATTTATGGCTGACCCCGTAGTTTTGGGGGTTAGGGTTCAACTCTAGCCTCACGTGTTGCAGGTTGCTTAGAATTGGAGGCTTGGATGCTTGGGTTAGCTATAGAGATTATGGGTATTATAATAGAGCCTTGTGTAAATTGTTGTAAAAAGAGTTTTGTAAAAGGAATTGTTGTAATTTAAAGTGTTTGTATTTCCGCTGCAATGTTAAAGATTATTGTAATAAAGATTCGGAATAAAATGATTTGAGTTTTTGGGCTATGCATATTGTTACATTGAAGTGGATCGCTGGGAAAGTGCCACGTATTTTCTAAAGTTTCGTATTTAGAAATTCGGGGCGCTACACTGGGCCCTCCATCAGAGTTGAGCGCGGTTTTCTGGAGGATCGGACGGTCTGGGTAGCTCGGCGAGTTTTTTCTTCGTATGCGAGGGTCGGCACCTCGGCTCGGATCCTCGGTAGCTCAGTGGATCGGCGCGTAGCGATCTGCCGAGCTACGTGGCACGATCCGGAGCGTCCATTATGGCGCAAATTCCAAAAAAATGTTATCTTGTCGTTTTGTGGACGTGGCATGATCTGAGTCGTCCATCGTGTTCTAGCACGTTTTTTGACAAGATCCAACAGCTGAGGCAAGTCGGCTCCATTTTTCTTCAAATGTGAAGGTCGGTACCTCGTCACTTCGGCTCGGTGACTCGGTAGCTCGTCCTTCGCTCCCGTTGCTCGGTGGCTCAGCTAAGCTGTTCGGTAGCTCGGCTAAGCACTCTGGTGGCTCATCTTCTGCCCCCAGTAGCTCGATTTATGCATAATGATTTTGATTTCTAAAATTCCAAACCCATCACCTCGGCCCGGGAGGAAGGTGGCTCGGTGGCTCGACCGAGCGCTCTGGTGAATCAGGAGCTCAGATCGAGTCTCCGAACCACGTGGCGAGATCCTAGGCGTTCATCATGGCGCGTATCACGAAGTTGGAGGTTCAGATCATGAGAAAACGTTATTTTGTCGTTTTGTGGGCGTGGCGTGATTTGAGCCGTCCATCATGTTTTGATGCGAATTTTGAGACAATCGACGGTGAAACTGGTTCGACAGTAATTTTCCCCATATATGGAGGTCGGTACCTCGTCACCTCGGCCCGGGAGGATGGTGGCTCGGCGGCTCGACCGAGCGCTCCGGTGAATCAGGAGCTCGGATCGAGTCTTCGAACCACATGGTGAGATCCGAGGTGTTCATCATGGCGCGTATCACGAAGTTGGAGGTTCAGATCGCGAGAAAACGTTATCGTGTCGTTTTGTGGGCGTGGCGTGATCTGAGCCGTCCATCATGCTTTGACGCGAATTTTAAGACAATCTGACGGTGAAACTGGCTCGACGGTATTTTTCCCCATATGTGGAGGTCGGTACCTCGTCACCTCGGCCCGGGAGGATGGTAGCTTGGTGGCTCGACCGAGCGCTCCGGTGAATCAGGAGCTCGGATCGAGTCTTTGAACCACGTGGTGAGATCCGAGGCGTTCATCATGGTGCGTATCACGAAGTTAGAGGTTCAGATCACGAGAAAATATTATTTTGTCGTTTTGTGGGCGTGGCGTGATTAGAGCCGTCCATCATGCTTTGACGCGAATTTTGAGACAATCTGACGGTGAAACTGGCTCGGCAGTATTTTTTCCCATATGTGGAGGTCGGTACCTCGTCACATCGTCAGATTGCCTCGTGGCTCGGCGAGCCACGAGTCATCGAGTGGGGGTGTTAAGCGAACCGACGAGCCTTTCCCTTGGGACGTCACAGCTTTCCCTGTTTTGTCGTTTTGCCTTCCCTTAGTGGGTCATAAAACGTTTCGAAAGCCCAACAGTCGCTTTCTTGGCTATAAGTTCTCACCCCCCCACACCCCTTAGCTCATTTCTCACTTTTACTCCCATGTTTTTACTTTTGCTCTCGATTTGCTCTGCTAGCGACCGTTTGCGCTCCAAGGCGGTTGTGCTAGCTGTCGCGTGGGCCAGACGATTTCCGACGAACTATTTCCGATCGTGAACGTCACTTTAAAGCTACGTCACATCAGGGTCAGTCCTCTTTGCCTTAGATATTTATTTGAGATGTCAAGAATGAGCTCAGGAAGTGAGGCATCCTCCTCGGGAGGCCGAAGCGTCGAGGAGAGGAGGGAAGTAGTGAGCCGTAGAAAGGAGAAGAAGGTAGTAGGGTCGTCTGCGGCCGAGGAGAAGAAGAGAGTAGTGGCCCGGTCTTCATATTTCCTTCTAGAGTTTGACAACTCATATTTCCTTCTAGAATGTACTGTTGGTATTTTGGCACTTCGAAACAAATATATAATTTTGTAATGAGAATGTTATATACTCTATAATATTAATGCTTATTTTGGTGTTCTTAAGTTTACTATTATCTAAATATGTATTGTTTGTTCAAATTGCATATTATTCATTATTATGTTTTCTTTATATAATTGTGCACATCAACTGGTGAAATAATTATATGTTCTTCATTGAAGAAATGCATCATTTTAAAAATTTGATTAAGCCATCTAAACGTAATCAGCAGTGAAAAAATGCATCAAATTGCATTCGCGATGTAACAATTGCATTTGTGAGGTAACAATTGTAAGAGAATGACTACTTTGCGAACCTCTCTAGCAATAGTTCATCAGCAACGAGAAAATTTCTTTTTAAAACAAACTTGCAACGGAAATATTTGTGGTAGATATTTTCTCATAGATGGGGACAACATGAAACAACTTCCATTGCAGATATTCTGTTGTAGCTAATATTTTCAAGGGATAATTAAAATTCTGTTTCAAATGTGTGCATTAACCAGGAGAGATTTCACAACAGCACAACTACAAGGGAATGAGAAAAAATCTCTTACGGATGTGCATTAACTAAGGAATTTCACTATTTTACAAGGAAAATTTCTGTTGCAATTGTGGCATTTTCTACAAGTATATTCCAATGAAATTGTGATTAGTAATAGAATGCATGTGGTTATGTTATTTATTTATTTTTTAAAATAAAAGACCCATCTCTACTATTTTAATGGGAGGGTTGGGATTTGTAACAAATAAACTCTAACTTTGTAACTATATAAACACGTATAATTCACGTCAACTATATCTAACAAATATAAATGTGTACCGCACGAGTAGCCCAAATCCAAACATTCAAATATAAACTATTTTTTTTCTTATTCAATATATATTCATTTAATTTGATAACTTTACTTTTTTAAGACGGGCATCGCACGTACATTATACTAGTAGATTATAATCATAATTTGTCACATTTTTTTAACATCCAACAGCAGTTTCATAAAATATATTACCAACAAAATAATTGATCAATTAACACTTTCATAGTGCGGTTTGCCTAACAATTCTGATTACCGCAAAAAACTTTTTTAGCCCACAACATTTTTGGCTCAGGATAATTTTGCTACAAAATAATGTCCAATAGAGCCTTAAAGTTGGAGTTGCTTCTTTCACAAATGCTACACATACTTCAAAATTTATCCCAAACTTATCCCAACCACTAAAAGACAAACAAAAAAGATTAAAATAATACCCAAACCTTGTCTTTTAGTGGTTGGGATATGTTTGGGGTAAAATTTGAGGTATGTGTAGCCCTCCTCTGCTTCTTTACCTCTAACCTTAAGAACCTCAGCAACAAAAAGGGGGTGAACAGAAGGGGTAAACGACAACCAATTTGATGAAAATTTTCACTAATGTACCTAGTACCATAAATGCACATACTCATAAAATTATGGGAAATTATATATAATAGTGCTGCACAAAAAATTTCGCCATATTCTCCTCAAAGAAAAAACTATATAATAAAACACAAAGAAAGCTATCAAGTGGCTCTCATTGAATATGGTTGAAATCAATGGTCTAGATCTAACCTCACATAACATATTTTTCCACCCAAAAGTTTTCTCCCAAAACTCAAATTCAAATCCCCCAAAACAACTCCTTTATTTATTTTTTTATTCTCTCTTTCTCTCTCTCATTCTTTCTATTTACTCAGAAATTTATATTTTCAGATTTCAGGTTTGTAAATTTTCAGATTTTTTATACATTTTTTATTGCTCATGTTACATTGAAAATAGCAAATATCTCATCAACAGTTAAATTTCATCATTTTCCACACTTAAAGTTCTATAAAGTTGGATTTTACACCCCCATTTATAATTATTTTTCAACATATACTAATGGAAACATGGACTTTTATTTAAAACTAATTATTGTTTTACTATTCAAACTTGAGCTACATAATTGTTGTTTTACTGTTTTCAAGACTTTCATATGCTATATCGTTCCGAAGACGTGCCGTAGGCACGTGCCCACGGGAAAATCTAGTATAACAATAACAATGGAAGCCTTCAGTACAAAACATACAATACGAATATGTAGAGCAACCTAATCGGTGTAGCGAAATAATTTTTAACGCTAATTTATATGACAACCGATCACAATGAACAACCAAGCAATAATAGACTACACCAAATACAAAAGCACACAATTTTTTTCCGTTTCAGCAAAATTAATCAGGGACCACACCAAACACAAAAGCACATAATTTTGTCTTGTTTCGGCGAAACTAATATGGGGGAGAAATAAAGGATATATTATTCAACTAGAAATAACACAAGAGTTATAACTTATAATATTATCACCAATAACATATCTATCTCTCAAGTTTCACTATAAGATATTCTATTGTTTACATTATCATGGACCATCGATTATTCAACTCAGATGAAGTATTACCACCATGGAGGCCACTACAATTATCATAGACCATTGATTATTCAACTAAGATAATCTGTATATACTTTTATAATATTATCACCAATATAAATTATTAAACTCAGATGAAGTATTACCTTATCATGGAGGCCACTACAATTATTTATAGAGATCTAGAAAATCATAGATTGTAGTCTTGATCCTTCACCGTCCGATAAATTTTGAAGAGAAAGTCATACGATAAGAGTCGCACGATTTGGCTTGGATAACAAACTAGGCTGGAAAAAATCCCCCAAGGAATCGACCCAAATAGTACTGGTTGACACTTGCGGTTGGCTACTCGAAATAGCAGTTGGATGCTATAAAGTTGAGAGCATCCAGAGAGCTCTGCTGATGGTTGCGGTCGACTGTCACTGCAATCGACTGCTAATATGGTAGTCGACTTGCATCTCCTAGGCAACCAAGTTAACACCCCGTTCACCTCATTTCTTTGCTTCAAAACATCTTTTCGCTTCGACCTTTTCTCTTCACATCGAAGCTAGTATGTAATACATAAGCCCTAACAAAATACACACATTATCTTCACAATGATAACTTACTTGAGATGCAAATGAATAAAATTATAACATTTTCTAGATAATAAATGAGAAAATCAATTTTCATATATATCTCCATAATAATATAACATTATCCAGAAAAACCGTTCAAACAACTTTATGGATTTTACCTATTTTTGGTAGATGGAATAAAGAACTAACGATATAGGGGGTTTGGTACAAGGATAGGAGGAATCCCGAAAATGAGAAGATTTCACAGAATATTAGGGTGAGAATGAAGATTTTCGGGAATGTTGCATTAGCGCGTTTGGTATAATACATTGAATTTTCGTGAATTCTTTATTATTGTATTTTTTTAATTCTAGTTTTTGATGTTATTTTATTGTTTGTTATGAAAATCTCATGAGAATCATCAAATCCCATGGTTTTAGGGTGAAATGAAAATCCTTCATAACAAACAATTTTGATTCCCGTGGGAATCCATTGCTCCTTCTAAAACTATGCTTGCCACATACCCAACAAGATAATCTGAAGGGAATACGATATTCCCCTGTATATTCACACGTACCAATTTTCATGCACTGGCCGCACGCTGCGCACCTCCCTTCTAAAATTCAATTGACACATCCCTTGTAAAATTCAATTGAGAATCCATCAGTTTGTAAGAGCATCCACAGTCGTTGAAGGTCAAAATATGCATAAATGAATAAATGAATATAGCAAAGTTACGTTTTGCTGCAGTCGTTGAATGTTATTTTTTACTTTTTAAAATTAAAATAATAACAGACGGTGCTTCATGTGCCGTCGGAGAGGAGAAAAAATTAAAAAACATTTTAAAACGGTGGGACGACATATCATGTTCCGTCGGAGGGAAAAAAAATTTATAAAGAAAGGTGTGACGGCACTTCAAGTGCCGTCCGAGGGAAAAAATCGTCCTCGAAGTGCAAATAAAAAATTACAAAAAAATTATAAAAAATTACAAAAAAATTACGGAAATTATGAAAACATTACAAAAAATTACAAAAAATTACAAATAACTACCTACAGGGTGGGACGACACTTCAAGTGCCGTCTGAGGGAGAGGTGGGTTTTTTTTTGTTTTTTTATTAGGAAATTAATTTTTTTTAGGAGGGGCGGCAGTTCAAGTGCCGTCCGACCATTAATATATATATGATTTTTTTTATTTTTTTATTTTTTTTTTTGCGACGGCACTTGCAGTGCCGGCCGACCATTAAAAAAAAAAATTTTTTGGGTGCGACGACACTTCAAGCTCCGTCTCTCATTTATCCATATTTCTCACATCCATTCTCATTTATAGCAATCCCCTATAGCAAAATATGCATAATATGCATATTTGGCCAACGACTGCAGTGCAGTTTTTGACCAAATATGCATATTATGCATATTTAGCAAATGACTGTGGATGCACTAAGGTGTTATATATATATACTAAATTTTCCTGTGGGCACATACCTACGACACGTCTTCGGAATGATACAGCATATGAAAGTCTTGTAAACAGTAAAACAATAATTATGTAACTCAAGTTTAAATAAAATAAAAGTCCATATTTCCATTAGTATATGTTGAAAAATAATTATAAATAAGGGTGTAAAATCCAACTTCTTAGAACTTTGAGTGTGGAAAATGATGAAATTTAATTGTTGATGAGATATTTGTTATTTTCAATGTAACATGAGTAATAAAAAAATGCATAAAAAATCTGAAAATTTACAAAGCCGAAATATGAAAATTTAAATTTTTGAGTAAATAGAGAGAGAATGATTTATATATATATATATATAGAGAGAGAGAGAGAGAGAGAGAGAGAGAGAGAGAGAGAAATAAAAGAGTTGTTTTGGGGTGATTTGAATTTGAGTTTTGGGAGAAACTTTTGGGCGGAAAAATATGTTTTGTGAGGTTAGATCTGGACCATTGATTTCAACCATATTGAATGAGAGCCACTTGATAGCTTAATTTCTTGTATTATATATATATATATATATATATATATATATATATATATATATATATATATATATATATATATATAATACTATTTTATGAATAATACTTGTATTACATGTACTAATTGTATGTATATCGGACTACAGGTTGAGTGAGTTTATAATCCATTATCTAAATGAGTATTTCCCTATAAATTCTAGCTTGTGATAGTAGTATAGATTTTTCAATATTGATACATAGGGTAAATATCTCAAACACCTTAGTATAAGATATTAATCATAATTTCTGTTATTGGTATTTCTCAAAATCAGCAAAAATAGCTACACCTTGAGAAATATATATATGTATTTAATATCCCTTACTGTTTTTCAGTGCTTTAAAAAGCCATACAATATGCCGATATTTTAAGTGATGGGCAAATAGATCTCAATAACTGATGTTCACATTCTTGGGCTAATTTACTTATTTAAATCAAAGTTAGTGGTTCAAATCATTCAAACAAAACGAATTTGGATCGGCTTTAAAAAACAGTTCTCAGTTTTTAAAATCAAAATATAGAATAATTTTGTTTGTATACAGATTTTTTAAAAACTTAATTAAAAATTTTACACTCAAATCTATGTTTAAAATGAGTTTTTTTAAAAATAAAAAAAAAAACCTGTTTTCTGAGATAAGTTTTTTCATTTCCCAACCAACATATTGTATTTGTATATGTATGTGTATATGTATACATTATGTATGTGTACAGTATGTATGTATACAATATATATATACATTATGTATATATATGTATGTATATAATAGTATGTATATATTATTATTATTATTATTATTATTATTATTATTATTATTGTTGTTGTTGTTATTATTATATTATTATACTACTTGATGTGGGTCGGATGACGTGGCCCCTCCTGGGCCACAGGATCCCCTCAGGAAACATGCAGGAAACGTGCACTTCCGGATCATCCGGATCCGCCACGTCAGCATCGGAAAACCGCCCTGACCTCTGCCACGTCAGCCTAAAAACCGTCCGGGCCTCTCCCACGTCAGCCTGGAAACCGCCCGGGCCTCTGCCACGTCAGCCCTATACCGCCCGGGTTTCCACCGCTTCAGCCCCATGGGCAACCGGGTCCAGACCCGGTTGGCTTCTCCTATAAATACCAGACCCCTACCCCTTTTCCAGGTAATCAATCTTTCCTACTCAAAATCCTAGTTACTGTTACTCTCTCTCAGTAGCTGACTAGATTGTCGGAGGGTCTGCCACCGGGACCAACCCCGGTGTTCCTAGACCGTCTGCACGTACACGAGACCTCGGATCCAAGCCCCCTGATCCGAGCTGAGCACCAGCCTCCACCTCACTACCTCCTACTTCCGTACCGTTCGCCCAGCTGAGGGTCGTACGCACCGGAGCTTCCTCCACCAATACAAATCGAGTGGGAACTCACACCTGGTGCATCCACATGCCTCCCAAAAACAAACCGCATCAGGTTGGCGCCGTCTGTGGGAAAATCTATTGCAGACGCCGGCCCGAGCTCAGCTGTTAACTGTACCCCGTCAACCCGAGCTCACATGGCGCCTAAAGCCACGAGAGCTGTTACCTCAGCGCTTCGGCAGGACGTGCCTCCACAGGGCGTCGGTGCCGACGCTCAGGTATCCAACAACCCGAGGGTCAGCCACAGACTCCAACCGGGTGCCTCCCGACCAGTCCAGCCCGACCTACGGGGGGTGATCCAGAATCGACAGGCCAGTCGGTATAGGGGAAGGGCCGCTTCCAACTCGGCCCCGAACCGTCCCAAACCTTCATCCCAAGGGCGAGGGCCAACACTCAGCCGTGTCGGCCGGCGCCCACCAGCTCAGCAAAATCGAGCTGAACGAGCCCCAGTCACCCACCAGGGGTTTCAAGACTTCCGGAAAGAAATCATGGGGGCCATACGGGGGAACCCCCGTTGATGAAGACGTTCGCCGCTCTCACTCCCGATCGAACGCCGAGGCCAGCATGTCTCGCGTCCCGACAGTCCAGTTGGAGTATGACGACAACATCTTGAAGCGCCTCCAAGAAATGGAGGACCGCCACGACCACTTCGGGGATGGCGGGCCGAGACCGGCCCAGGGATACAGGCCCATCCGAACTCCTTTTTCCACAGCCATCCTGCGGTCAGAAATACCCCGGAACTTCCGCCCACCTCAATTCGAGACTTATGACGGGGAAGGCGATCCTGCTGATCACATGGAGTGCTTCAAAACCCTCATGATGATTCACAGCGCATCGGATCCCCTCCTGTGCCGCGTCTTCCCTGCCACCATCCGGGGTCCGGCTCGGGAATGGTTCTCGAAGCTCACCCCCGGCTCCATCCACTCCTTCGACCAATTGAAGGGCAACTTCCTCGCCCACTTTGTGACGAGCCGAAAGGCCGAAAGGACAAGTGCGTCCCTACTTGGCCTCCGGCAGAAGGAAGGAGAGTCGCTCCGGGTGTTCGTCCGAAGATTCACCGCTGAGGCAAGATCGGTCTCCTCCCTCGACCCAGGGGTTGCCTCGGCAGCATTTCGGCACAACGTCCATCACGGACAGCTGAAGGCCTCCCTGGCGAAGAGGCCCCCGATAGATTTCCCCGACCTACTTAATAGGGTCGAAAAGTACATCGAGGCAGAGAAGGCCCTAAATCCAGAGGACTCGAAAGAAATTCCCGGGAAGGGGAAGCGCAAGGCCGACGAGGTCGAGCCAGCGAAGAAAGTTCCAAGAGACGGAGGTGCCACGAAGAAGGTTCCGCAGGTCCCTCGCTTCGAGAGGTACACTTCGCTGATGCAGAACGTGTCGACAATTCTCTTGGCAATCGAAGACATCGACCTCGTGCAGTACCCCCCTCGATCGTCCAACAACACCAGCAAGGATAGGATCACGTCGCCGACATGGAAGAGGCCTTTGGGGTCCTTCGAACCCACGACATGAGGCTCAACCCGGCGAAGTGTGCATTTGGCGTATCCTCGGGAAAGTTCCTAGGGTTCATTATCAGCCAACGCGGCATCAAGGCGAACCCCGAAAAAATTCAGACCATAGACATGGACCCTCCCAGGAACATCAAAGAAGTCCAGAGGCTAACGGGGAGACTGGTGGCCATTAGTCCTTTCCTCTCAAAGTCTGGAGAGAAGTCCCTCCCGTTCTTCAAGGTGCTGCACGGCACCGGAGGGTTCGAGTGGGGTACTCAGCAGCAAGAGACCTTCGCCTAACTGAAGGAGTACCTTGCCAACCCTCCCCTCCTCAGCAAACCTGAATCGGGGGAGCCACTCTGGCTCTACCTTTCAGCTTCGGAGAACGTGCTCAGCGTCGTCCTTGTTCGGGAAGAGGAAGGAGTCCAAAAGCCCCTGTACTATGTGAGCAAGGTTCTGCTCGACGCCGAGACCAGGTATTCCAGGATGGAGAAGATAGTCTACGCTTTGGTCATGGCCGTACGAAAGCTCCATCCATATTTTCAGGCACATTCGATCTAGGTGCTCACGGATCAACCCCTGAAGACCATGCTCTATAAGCCCGAGAGCTCGGGTCGACTATTCAAATGGTCGATCGAGCTCAATCAGTACGACATCAGCTATCAGCCAAGAACGGCTATCAAAGAGCAGGCCCTCGCCGAGTTCATCGCAGAATGCACCATCTCCGAGCAACCCGCAAGCAAGGAAGCCGACCAGACGTGGGAAGTTTACGTCGATGGCTCCTCTTGCAAAGCGGGAAGTGGTGCGGGCATCATTCTTCAGGGTTCAGATGGTTTCCTTCTTCAATACTGCCTCCGCCTCAACTTTTCGGCCTCTAACAACGAGGCTGAGTACGAGGCCATGATCGTCGGGCTCACCCTGGCTCATCAGGCCGGCGCCAGACAGATCAGGGCTTTTAGCGACCCTCAGCTTGTGGTCAACCAGATCACCGGGGAGTACGAGGCCCATGACGATCGGATGATCAGGTACCTAGCCATGGTCCAACGCCTATTAACGTCCTTCGATGAATCGGCTGTCTTGAGGATCCCCCAGGAGCTGAATGCCTAGGCCGATGCCCTGTCAAAGTTGGCTTATACATCCTTTGAAGGCCTCTACCGCACGGTCCTGATTGAGGTCCTGTTGAAGCCAAGTACAAACTTCCCGGAGGTTCTATGCGTTGAAGATAGAGCTCCTCCCCACGACTGGACCACTCTTATCAAGAAATTTCTAGTCAAGGGAGAGCTCCTCGAAGACCGGGCTGAAGCAAGGCGGGTCAGGATCCGATCAGAAAGATTCGCGGTAATCAATGCCACCCTCTTCAAAAGGTCATACACCACGACGGATGGCAGACCCTACCTCCGTTGCCTGACCCCCGGCCAAGTATGCCCTCAAGGAGCTGCACGAGGGGATCGGTGGATGCCACATGGGGAGCCATTTGTTAGCACGGAAGGCTTTAAATCACGGGTACTACTGGCCCACTATGCTGCAAGACGCCCTCGCCCTAGTAAAGAAGTGCGGCCCCTGTCAGCGGTTCTCCCCCGTGAAAAGGGCTCCTCAGGCGAACCTTCGTTCAATGGCCAGTCCGACCCCTTTTGCAATGTGGGGGATGGATCTGGTGGGCCCATTTCCAAAAGCAATGGGCCAACGAAAGTTCCTCATTATGGCGATCGACTACTTCACGAAGTGGATCGAGGCAGAGCCATTAGCAACGATTACCGAGCAACAGACACAGCAGTTTTTATGGAAACACATTGTTTGTCGGTTCGAGATTCCACAGGTGCTCATCACGGACAATGGGACTCAATTTGCGGGTAATTTCCGCAAATTCTGCGAAGATCTCTAGTAGCGCTTCTCTCAGTATGCCACCCCCAGTCCAACGGTCAGGCCGAGAACGCAAACCGC
>JACEHZ010000389.1:0-125000 GCA_017893485.1 Hemerocallis citrina
TTCCATTTCCATTTCCAGACAGTACAACATGTACCGTGTGATCATTTTTTTAAAATAATTTAAAAATAGGTCTGACGAAACAACTGATCACATTAAAAAAAAGAAAAAAAAAGGGGACGAAAAAAAAAGAAAATGAGAAGTGAATGTAGCGATTTTGCCATTTTAGCAAATCACTGCAGCATCAACTTTCTCAAAAAATGAAAAATTGACAAATATAGCAAACCATTGTGGATGCTCTTAGAAATTGATGCATCGGTTAAATTCTGACAGCTCTTAATTGAAAGGATTTCGAGTTTTGCTTGAACTTTTTTATGTCATTTCTCCTATTAAGAAACAACTAAATTGGCCACAAATAGATATTCTACATAAATTGAAGACACATTTTGGGTTTACGCATCATGAATCACAAAAAACACAAACTATGATCTCACTTTTGTATATAATCTTTAAGTTGCTGTAACAAAATATCATGCTTGTCAAGCTGTTAGCTTTAACAAATTGAAGACACTTCAATATCAGCCAATTTTCCACCATGAGTAATGCTACATCCACTACCAATTTCACTACATTTCTTTTCACTATCATAGGTGGCACACTCCAATAGACAGGGGAAGATAGAGTAGGTGGTGGAACTTTCCAATAGAAATATGTCACCTAAGGTAGTGAAGAAAATGATAGTGAAATTGGTAGTGGCTAAAGCATTACTCTTTCCACCATACATGCTACAACTGACAAGCAAATTACACGAAAAGCAATAACCATCAAACTCTTAAAACACAAAGGACAATAAACCATACAGAGATTGTTAGTCAAACATACAAACACAGCTAAAATAGTAAGCGAGCAGCAAGAGACTTCCGTTAGAAATTATTACAACCATCATTAGAAAAGCCCACGAAACATCTTGTATTATATTCATTATGTTTACAAAACCAAAATTACAAAATGTACCTGTTACATTTTCCTGTTAAAATATACTTCTACTTACACGAAGTACAAAATACAAATTCGCAACACTTTTTTTTCTTCTAACTACAGCACCACCACCACTTCCACCACTACAAAAAACAAAACACCATCACAACCACCCCACCACCACAACACAACTACTTCAACAACACAATTACCAACAACATGCACACCAAAAATTGATTAAGAGGAAGATCAGTAAACATGCACACTAAACTCGCTATTCCCAAAAGCGAGTCTAGTGTAAATGTCATCGCCATTGGGAACGGTGAGTCTTCATTGAAAATTTTGAACTGAACTCGCCATTGGGAATGGCGAGTTTCTCAAAAAATTAGCACTAAACTCGTCGTGTCTCAACGGCAAGCATAAAACAACTAAACTCGCTGTTGGGAACGGCGAGTTTAGCTGTTGAGTCCACAAGCGCAAATACTTTGGCAGTTATCCTCTTTCTGAAAATAGTTTCGAAAAGTGACATAATAATTTTTTTAAAAAAAATCGCCAAACACCTCCTTAGCTTTATATATATATATATATATATATATATATATATATATATATAGTCATAAAGAGTTAGAGATTAATTTCTTCGAGATTTTCTATGCTGCTCAAAACACAATGTTACTATGTTTATCGTAACAAAAATTTATCATCCTTTTCTTCGTATTATGGAATATACATAACCTTGACTGCTTTACTTCACATCTATTCAAGATTCAAAAATTCAACTGAATTACCACAGGTGTATTGTGTATATATATGTACACCACCCTAGTAAAGAGAAACAAACTCACCTTACACTAGAATCGGTAATTGGTACCCACATGGAAGTCCAAGAAACATATTTGTACAGGACATGTGTTTGGCAGGTCCCTCATATGAGATGAGAAGTTGCGTTCACATCCAACAAATAAAACTACAAGTCAGAAGCCAAAACCATGAAAGAAAAGGCGTGATGCGCAGCTGCAACTGCTTTTTCCTTCTTTTTTTTGGTAAAAGATCAATATAAGGTTTCTGCAACTCTCTTCCACTAAACAGATAAAAAGAAAACATGAGTCCAGTTTGAATTCGACAATACAAAGGCATACAAGTCATGCACATAACGCGTAGACAGTAAACCAAAATAACAACAGAACACTAGAAACACGGAAAGAAAGAGATCACATGATCCTGCTTGCGAGAAAAGGCGAAAATAGTTATAGCCTTATAGATATTGCATATTTCACTACTACTCTCTTCAGGACTTAGGCGCAATTGAAGAAGAAAAGCATGAGATGTTCCTCTTTATTCTAATAATACGGTCAAAACGTAAACCAATTAAGTTTACAACAACTAAGTTATCAAAAAGTACACACACCTATGGAAGTATGCAGCTGTAATGCAAGAAAAGAAGTGATCACACTCCTTAAAAATCAGTAGCGACGCACAGAAGCAGTTCAGATCAATAAGCTTCTATGTCACCACTGCAGAAAGTATGCAAAACTATCAAAATTTCAAAAACTCGTGCAGATTATAAATCCTTCACTGGGTCAATGAATTATTGTTAGAGCAAAATCAGCCCAAATGATTTTGTCAAACACTACCGAAGCATCTCAGTATCTGAAATTTTATCACAGATAATCTGATAATAGTGGTAGTCTCCCACAATACTGTTGACAGAGCAAAATTTAAGAAAGAGCTTGCTCAATATCACATTACATTGGCCATCAAGTTTGATGAAAAATACATAGTTACAAACAAAATACATGACTGATTGGAAACCTGTACATGATCTAGCAGAAGAAGAAGTAAAGTAGAACCACAGAACTAGCTAAATCTACAGATTCTTATGTCGATACCAAACCTACACTACAAACAGAACAAAATAGAAGAATAACAAACTGGACCAGCAAAAGTAGAGGTAGCGATGAAGGCTAAGCATAGGTTTTAACATTGCTTGGTCCTAATCCTTAGAGGGTGTTGAAAAGTTGAACTTGTTAGAGAATTTACGTAGATAAGAGATTTCTTAACTGGAGTAAATGCTCCTCATTTGAGATATGCAATGACATCCGAAGATTTGTTAGAAGTGACTCCTGCTCCCAACTTAAAGGGCCGGATGCATACAGTGCTAGCAATGTAGATTTATATGCATGTAGCTCTAATACATGGATATCTGTTTTATGTGGACTAGAAGATAAAGTATCATCAGAAAAGTCACCCAGAATTCCCCTACCTCCCGTTTTGGCGTTCTGAATTATATAGTTGTTTCCACTACAACTAGCAACTGAACATTCTATGTCTTCTTCGGATAAATGTTGTGTGCTATTGTTACCAACCAAATCATTAGAGAAAATAAAAGCATCTACCTCTCTAGGGGTTCCTCTTTTGGTTGGAGGGGAATATTTATCCATTGCTGTGGTACATTTCCTTTTTTGGCTCACAGTTTGTTTATGAGGAGATGAGCAAATGTTGTCTGGCTCGAATTTTTGTCTACTGCTAGCCTTTTCACGTTTGACTGCAACAGCGACTACGTTAGAGGGAGTTGCGTGTTTGAAGCTATTGAATGCATTCTTCTCTTCGCTAATCTGAAAATTAGATTTTGTTGGTTAGACAATGGTTTCAGTTAATGTTATTCACACTCCAACAAATTAAAGGAAAAATAACAGATGAATCCAAATAATGAAACGGTCTGTAAAACTAGTACCAAAGAAAGATTCAAGAGCTGATCCTCAATAGCAATAGTAGAAAACAGGAAAGTGAGAAAGTGGGTAAGTAAACAAATAACAGAATATAAATTAACTCTAAGATATAATAAAAATAAATTGGCCAAGAAGACTCATTACAACTTCGTGTATGATCAATAAAATTATGAATAATATTGTGAGTTAGGTGGGTAACATTTATATGTAAAACATACTGTAGTATAAACTTAAACCAATTACATCATAAGTAACTATGAAGACGTAAACTTCTTTAGCATTTCGAGTTTGAGTTCAGCACCCAGTCCAGGCAATTACTACACAGAACAAGGCTGTAAATAGAGCTTTGGGACAAAAGATGAACACTTAAATATCATAGTTGTCATCAAACAATAATATTATGCCAATTAGATTGTCATCAAACATGAACCAAAAGTAGGAGGTAGGAGGTGCAGTGAAAAAACACTGCAAGAGAAGCATATATATAACAAAGTAGCAACGAAAAAAGAATGTTGGAAAATAAAGGGTCAATGCGTAACAATTTACAGGAATTCTATCATTTTATATCAGAACCTGACCACCTTGAATACACAGTTATTAGTCCACCATTTCATGGCATGATATCACTACTTTCGATGAACTTTTTGTTTTTATTTGTTTTTCTAACAAATTGTCAAGTTATGCATATGCAGTGTTGCATTTTGTCTCTCTCAAATTTAGAGAATCGGAAACACAACCGGACCTTCCCTATCGAATATCCTGAAATTCAGTCGACATATTCCCATATCCGCCTATATCAGATTCAGGAGAGGATGCAGCATGATGATGGTAAAAATTGAAGCAAATTAGGGCCGTACGATTCTTGCACTAATCTCAAGCTTCCACAGGCAAATCGACCATCACAGGCCTCTTTAACAGGCCTGGGCTTTCTCCAAGACATGGGCTTTTTTTAAGCCCATAAAAAGTGACAGATTAGGCCCACTAGGAGAGAGACCCAGCCCATGCAGGTTAGGAGTCAAATCTCTTATCCCCTAACAAAGATATCTTATCTCTTGAGGGAGAGAGACATGAAAGAGATAAGGAGTTTAAATCAATCCAACGGACACAAATCAATCTCTTGAAATGTCTCTCAGGCCTATAAATATCCTTCCCCCTCTACAGTCAGAGGGTAATCAACAATTTGCCAGTTTTCACTCTCATACTCTCTCTCTTTCTGATTCTGACTTGAGCGTCAGATGGTCTGTCGCCGGGGCCACCCTCGGTATTTCAGACTTTTTGCAGGTCCATCGGCTGCATCAGCAACCATCGGATTCAGATCGCGGTGGTCAATCAACGATCCAGATCCATTCCCAGGAGCTCTAACCGCTTTTAACGGCCAAGGTCAAAGGTCAGACTTTTAGTAATTTCCATCAATTATTAACTCACTATCTGTTTGCTCCCATACCGAAATAAGCAGCAACAGATTGACGCCGCCTGTGAGAAACTACACAAGTCAGACTTGCCATCATGCCACCAAGACTAAGAGGCAGAGGCGCGGCCTCAAGCCGCCGCACTAATTCTCTTCGTCAACCAACTCCTCCTATGGAAGATTTGATTCCTCCTCAGCAGTCACCCCGACAGCCTAATCACGCTCCTTCCAACGGAGAGGAACCGGGGGGCTCCCAATAAAACCGTCATGAATAACATCCTCAGTACGACCATGTCTCAGTCCATAATGCTTCAACTGATTCCATGGCCTCGCGAGGCCCCTGGGGTCTAGAGATCTCCGCTAGATCATCAATGCCAGACAACAAGGAACTGATTTATGAATCCAATTGGACGAGAGGCGCGCCCGATTTGAGGCCTCCCACTCGAGTCATCAAGCAAACCAGAGAACCAATTTTCCTAGACAGAGATCAAGGTAATCCTCTTCTCACAGGGGGCGCCCAATAATGAGGAGCCCAACTCATGAGAGTCGAAGCCTTTCTGTGCAGAGTAGAGGGAAGAACGCCCCAGTCATTAGGGCCGAACTGGATAAGTTCAAACTCGACATCCTCTATGCTATCCAAGGAAGTCAAAATGTAACACCCCGTAATTTCTAAAGACATATATATATATATATATATATATATATATATATATATATATATATATATATATATATATATATATATAATAAAATGGAATGATGGCATGATGGCAAAAATGTAATTAACTTGGAATAGGTTGGCCATGGTTTGATAAAGGCAGTAACGGGCTCTGTGTGTGTGCTGACGTCATGATGACGTGGCACGGTCCCACCCGATTGTATATATAATAAAATGGAATGATGGCATGATGGCAAAAATGTAATCAACTTGGAATAGGGGGCCCATGGTTTGATAAAGGCAGTAACGGGCTCTGTGTGTGTGCTGACGTCATGATGACGTGGCACGGTCCCACCCGATGGTGGCATCAAGATGCTGTTCTCTCTCTCTCTCTTTGATGACATGGCACGTGGGGCTTCCGATGTAGCTTCTGCCTGTGTGTGCACGGAAGAAAGAGGAGAGAGGGTATGGGAATAGTCCCATATCGGGATTGAACTAGAATAAAAGAATAATAAATAATATAGCCTATGATCAAGAGTCACCAATCCGGTTAACCACCTTTTGAGAGACAGCCTGTGGTGGACAGTTGTACTATACTATAAATAATTTATCTGATAAATTGTATAAATTGTCTGAGTTGGGGCAGGGGCTTACACAAGATCTGGGCCAGCCCCCTAACGAAGGATCCGTCGACTCAACTGGATCCCAGAGGAAGGACGACCAAGTCCTCCGCCGTATTCAAGAAGTAGAAGATCATCTAGAACAAATGAAGAATGAGAGAAACCGCTCCAGTAGGGCCTACCGCCCTAGTCAACCTCCCTTCAGCAATACCATCCTCTATGCACCCGTTCCAAGGGATTTCAAATCTCCTTAATTCAAATTCTACAATGGAGAATCAGACCTGACCGACCATATCGAGAGCTTCAAAATACTTATGATGGTCTATAACACCACCGATGCACTCATGTGTCGAACATTTTCTGCAACACTAAAAGGATCAGCAAGGAAATGGTATTCGCACCTGACTCCAGAATCAATATTCTCTTTCGATCAGCTCGAGGAACTTTTCATTGTGCACTTTGTTACTAGCCGCAATGCTGAAAAAACAAGTGTCTCCCTGTTAGAACTAAAGAAAGAGATGGAGAACTGCTGAAAGATTTTGTCAAACATTTTACAACTGAAGCAAGGTCAATTTCCTCCTTAAACACTTCAGTAGCGGCTGCAGCTTTTCGCCACAACGTCACTAACAACAACCTGAAAGCCTCCCTCGCAAAAAGGCCACCCAAAAGTTTCACTGAGCTCCTGGAAATAAGTAACAAGTATATCAGGGTTGAGGAAGCTTTCTATCCTCAAGGCAAGAATGATTCATCTTCTGGAAACAAATGGAAGAATACAAGCGAGGAAGAACCCAGGAAGTTTCAGAAAAATGGTGCAAGTCAACGCCGTCCAACTCTAGCACCACGCTTTGACAAGTTCACTCCTCTCAATGCAAGTGTATCAATCATCCTCATGGAAGTTGAGAAAGACGGAATAATCCGCCCTCCCCCCAAGATGTCAACGTCTACCAGGAGAATAGACAAAAATAAGTGGTGCACATTTCACAGAGATTGACACACTACTGACAACTATCGAGCCCTTAAAGAAGAACTGGAAGCCCTAATTCGCAGGGACTATCTCTCCAACTTCATTTAGAAGGACAACGAAGCAGAAAATCCTCCGCCCTAGGGGGCTAATAAGTGTCAAGAGAGGCCATACGAGCCGTAAGACTCTGAACACATGGCCGTCCTCCACTCCATTCATGGAGGCCCGATGGGGGGGAGATTCCAACTCCTCCCGCAAAGCTTTCATCAGGAAAGTCAACTCCATAGATAACATTCTGCCTGTCAAAAGTACCGGGGCACCGATATCTTTCTCCAACAAGGACTTAGAAGGCGTCTAAATACCTAATTGCGACGCATTGGTCATAAACCTTTGCATGGTGAATCATAAGGTACGCCGCATCCTGGTGAACAATGGCAACTCAGTGTACATCCTTTTCATGGCCACATTTAGGGATGGCAAATGGGCCGGGTCAACCGGCGGCCCGCCCGCAACCCGCCCGTTGGACCCAGCCCGTGAAACGGTTTGGCGGGTTCGGGTCGAACCCGGTGAACAGTAATAGGTCGACCAGGGTCGTCAAAAATGTGAATTCAACCCGTTAAACCTGGCACGCGAACCCGTTGTAAAAAGCCCAACCGCCGCCAACCCGCGGGTCGACCCGCGGGTTTCGAACCATTGGACCCGTACGGGTCGAACGTTCAACCCGTTACGGGTCAACCGTTCGAAACTGCGGGTCGCCCGTTGGGGGGGCGCACTGTTCAGCAGAGAGAGCCAACGCCTTTTTTTTTGTTTTTTTTGGTTTTTTTTGTTTTTTTAGCCTATAAATACCCTTCAAAATCCCATTAAAAATTCACACCTTACTCTCTTACTCTCTCTACTATTATACATCATTTCTAAGGAATTTTTCAACAATTGTAGTATTCAACAAGCAAGTCTACAACAAGGCATATACACGATCAATTTTCGATCGTATCAAAATCAAAATTCAACGTCTTCAACTCTCTTCAACTCTCGTCAATTCTCGTCAATTCTCCTTCAAGCTCTCCTCAACTCTTCAATTGCGGAATCGGCGAAGCGCTTCTTTCTAGTTCTATTTCTATTCTTATTTTTCCGGTTTATTTTACATATGCGTATTCCACAGTGAACGGTATCAAAATTTCATACCTCTCTCGTTATATTTTTTTTGCATTGTAGTCAAAATTATTGTTGGTTTTTTGATCTTCTCTATCTCAACCCTTTTGTTTTTTAGATTTTTTTTTATAATTCACCGTTCCTATATTGTATATTTTTTTTTACATACATTAGTACATTACTGTATTATGTCTAGATCACGCGGTAGCGGTCGTAGTGGGCAAGATTCCTCCTCTTCCCGTAGGCCACCAATTGTCCCAACTAGTGAGCCCGCCCAAGAATACCATGATCCTCCTACCCAACAATGGGGTACACACGACGAGGTTGTAGGTGACATACAATTAGAAGAAGAAGAACAACAACAACAACCAACCGAAACCACGCAACCTCGTAGTAGTAGGAAAAGTAGAGGAGAAACTAGTGATTGACATAAGTTTTACGATTATATCCCGGACGAATATACTCCGGGTATAGGTTTGAAAGTTTGTAAAACATGTGGTAAAACATACAAATTCAAGAGGAGTGATGGCACCGGTACAATTAGTAGACACATCCAACATAACCATAAAGACCTTCTTGCTGACCTACAAGGCCAACAAAAAATCAATCCTAGGACCGGTCTAGTTGATAGCCACCCTTATGATCCCGATCTTGTTCGTCGGGAAATGACCCGATTAGTCATAAAGGAAGAGTTACCATTTTCCTATCCCGAGAGTAGGGACTTGGAAAATTTTAACCAAACGGCCTTAAACCCTCATTTTAGAAGAATTCCGAGAAATACTTGCAAATCGGATTGTTTTAAAATGTACATCGAAATAAAGGACGCTTTGATTGCAATTTTATGGAGTTTAACTTGTAGAGTTAGTTTAACTTCGGATTGTTGGACGGGTGTCAACAATATTCCAACGATGAAAATAACCTGTCATTGGATCCACAGTAATTGGATTCCTCAAAAAAGAATCATATCACTTGCGGTGTTGCCGTATCCCCATAGTGCCGCCGAAATAGCAAATCGTATTATAGAAATTTGTGATGTTTTTCATATTCGCGATAAAATTATGTGTATTAGTTTTGATAATGCATCTAACAACAATATAGCAATTACTACTTTAAAATTCGTATTAAACCCTCCATCTGACAATATTTTTCATGTTAGATGTGCATGTCATATTATAAATTTATGTGTTCAAGATGCATTAAAAATAGCCGAACCATATATAATTAAAATTAGAAATTGTGTACATTTCATTGCATTAAGTCCAAGCATATTACAAGAATGGAAAGCTTGGTGTAGGCTTAAAAATGTACCTTTTAGAAGATTTCCAAAGGATGTTAGACACCGATGGAATTCTACTTTTGATTTACTAAATATTGTTACCGAATATAAAGCAGTTGTAAATAATTTTTGTATCGCAAAAAATATGCACAATTTTGAAATGACTCCCACTGATTGGTTTTTTGCCGAATCTTTGTTGAAATATTTAGAACCTTTTAAAACCGCAACTTTAAAATTTTCAAAAACATATGAATCTACTTCTAGTAGCATTTTTATTTCATTAGTTAGCATGATGCAAACATTTAACGAAATGTTAAATGATATCAATGTTGGTGAGATTGTAAAACCTGCATACAAAAAATTTTTGAAGTATTATTTTCCTCCTCCTATGTTGATTTATGTTGCTACCGTTATAGATCCTCGTATCAAATTAGAAGGTACGAAGAGTTTGATTGAAATGTTTTTTGCATTACTTGGGAAAAATGTAGAATTAGTAATTGATTGCGCTACTTTTTTAGTTCAGTTTGAATCTACATTAAATAACTTGTATAATTATTATGATAGACGTTTTGCTTCTAGTAGTACAACTTCTGTAGTTAGTTCTTCTTCTGGTACTTCTAAAGGTAATGGTAAAAGTAAATTTGATGATAGAACATTTAATTTACTTGAACAAATTCAATCAAAAAAACCTATGACTAATCAACCAAATGAATTCAATTGGTATAACCAACAAGATTCTGAGCCTTCTACTTCTCCACTATATATTTTACAATGGTGGAAAGACCATGAACACACTTTTAGTATTCTGTCAATTATGGCTAAAGATTTACTAACTCCTCCTGTCTCTACAGCTGCTTCTGAGAGTGCATTTTCTTCAAGTGGCAGGGTTCTAACTGATTACAGGAATCGCTTGAAGCCAAACTCGTTAGAGATGTTCGTTTGCACAGAAGACTGGCTGAAGGCTGAAGATATGACACAAGGGAAAGCACTATCAACGTCCACAAGTGGGAGCAACTTGCCGGAAGAACAACAACAACAACAACAACAACAACAACAACAACAATAGCTACTTTGCTTGTAATAGCAACTCAACCGACACGTTAGGAATTGTATTATATCTTTACTTGTTATGTTAAATTAGAAAAATTGGAGTAAATTAAAATTGTATATAAGAAATTTGTTATTGCATAAAACTTATTTGTGAATTGAATTCTTCATTTCATTAGAAATTGTGAAAATTGTATAACTTAAATTCATATGAATAATATTTCAAATTTTTTTGGCAATTTCACTCTTTCAATCTTATTATTATTATTACGATTTTTAATGTTTATTAGTATTATTAGTTACTTAGTATTATTATTATTATTATTATTATTTTAAGCTAAAAATATTTTTAAAAAAAAACCTACCTATCTAAACGGGTCGACCCGACCCAACTCCGGTTGGACCCTAAAGGGTTCACTGGTTGGGCGGGTCGCCTAAATCAAGTTTGGGCCCGGCCCGGCTAAGTGGCCAAACCGGCCTGAGCTCGCCCAAGTCACGGGCCAACCCGGACGGGTTCGGCCCCGCCCGGCCCGTTCGACCCGTTTGCCATCCCTAGCCACATTCGAGGCTCTCAAGCTCTCCCGAGACCGACTCAAGCCAGTCGGTTATACACTCTACGAATTCTCCTGTGTCCCTGTTCAAGTAGAAGGTGTCGTCACACTTGATGTGACGGTAGGGAAGGCTTCGCTATTCGAACAGAAGCACTGGATTTTATGGTAGTCAATGCCAAAGCCGCATACAATGCTATATTCGATCGGCCCGACCTAGCGGCCTTCCATGCAGTTGCCTCTGCCTTCTATATGAAAATGAAGTTTCCAACAGTAACTGGCATAGGCCAAGTTAAAAAGAGCCAACAGGCAATACGAGCATGCTACACCGCTACACTAGGGGGCTCGGTTCTCCCCCTCGACATCATAGAGCTACCGCCAAAAAGTAGTCACAATAATTTCAAGACTGTAAACAAGCTTGAAGTCACTGCCATAAACAACTCTACCAAGAACTTCCAAACCTGCCAAATCATCTCTCACCAGGTCCGAACTAGTTCTCATCATGACACTGTAATAAACCTGAATCCCTCGCCCGAAGTCACTCCGCTCATTCAACGGAAACAAATAATCTTGCCTAAACATATTGGTGCATCATAAGATTTCTCTTTCTCTATGCAAAATAATGGGGAGTTTCCTCCAAAACAGGCAAGTCCGGACAAGGTCTACCAAGTTGTTCACCTAATGGCTCATCAACATGAAGATCCGGGAGGCAAGGAGATATCAGCAAAATTCTTGTACAACTCTACGGATGCATATAATGAGTTGAGTGTCAAACTTGTACACAAAAACGGCACCAAAAACTCGTTAAAAGCTTCCTACAAGATGGGTTCGGAGTCCGTACCCATGATTCGAAGTTACTCTAGCAATTTGCAATGAAGCAAGTTCAGAGTGCGCTTCGTCATTCGATCTACTCCTGCAACCTGTTAATTCATCAAAGCAAAGAACGAGCTAAATGCCCCACTTACACCTAGAGTGGCGCTGAACACTCGTTACAAGCTTTCCATAAGACGGATTCGGAGTCCATACCCATGGCTCGAAAGAGACCCTCGCAATTCGCAAAGAAGCAAGTTCAGAGTGCGCTTCGCCATTCGATCTGCTCCTGCAATTCGTTAGCGCCTCCACGACCAGTTCAGAGTCCATACTTATGGCTCGACAGATACTCGCAATTTGCAAAGAAGCAAGTTCAGAGTGCGCTTCGTCATTCGATCTGCTCCTGCAACCTGTTAATACTCAAACTAACAAGTTCGGAATCTATATCCATGGCTCAGAATTACTCTCGCAACCTGCAATTACACACGTTCAGAGTTCAACTCGCCATTCGATTTGTTCCTGAAACTAGTTAAATTTCCCCCAACGACAGATTAAGAGGTCCAAAATCGTGGATCGCAGTTACTCTAACAACACTTGTAAAAAGCAACACTTAGAGTTCAACTCTCCACTCGATGTGACTCTCACAATTTGTTAGATGACCCATACAGCAAGTTTGGAAAACAACTCTCCTTCAGAGTTGTTCCTACAACTAGCTTAGTTCAAGACGGAGCAATGCTAAACTTCGTCATATATCGTCGGCAGTTTATTGGTTGTACGCAACAGACTTGAGGCCCAATTATTTAGCTTCAAAGAACCCAGTCGATGACATTCCCAACCATGACAGCAAGGATCAAGCCTATGAAAAGAATTCTTCAAATTACAAAACTATCGCAAACTCATATGTTCAGATCCAGTACCACTACAGACATCTACAAATGCAAAATGGCAAGTCCAGAGTCTAACTCTATCCAAGAGCAGCTCATACGACTAGCCAAACCCCAAGACGATGAACCACAGGACAAGACATCGGCGCGTAGAAGACTTCTTATTTCACAAATTACAAGTCTCATTACAACAGCAGAATTACAATGAGTCTACGTTTCACGTCTAGGAATCGCTACCAAAAGTCCTGCGAACACTGTACGAGAAACTGTCATGTAAGTTGTTCTTCCAGCTACACACTGGAGAGATGCTCTACCTAAGAGAAACAAACCTCTTCACCGGCCTCCTACTAGCTAACAGCTCCATAGGGCCGCCTCAACTCTTGATGATGAAATTCAAGACAAGTCTTCCTTAGGCAGGCAGACTCCAGGTTTATCCGACCACCTTCATTTGAGCAAGCTCCAACTCCGTCTCACTTAAAGCGTCGTACGAACGGGAGAGTCCCAACTTTGTCAAGCACGGCGTATCACGAAGGAGAGCAAGCTCTATGTCCCAAGGACCTCGTTCGATATACGCAGCTACTTATCAGCAAAGAGAAGAATGGAATCACCTCAACAATGAACAAACACAAGTGACTTCACTTCAATATTAAGAAGATTGAAAATACCTACAACTCATTCGCTCTAAAAATGAGTTCAACGCTACGCACGCCACTTGAGTTCCTCTGGCCAACTACTCGTCAACATCGAACAACGAGTTCAACGCTCTGCTCTCCACATGAGCTCTGTCTACAACTTGTTGGCCCCAAACAATGAGTTCAACGCCATGCTCTCCGCATGAGCTTCGCCAGTAACTCGTTGGCTCCAAACAACGAGTCCAACGCCTTGGTCTTCGCTCAAGCTCTACCAAATAGCTCATTGACTCCAAACAATGAGTTTTACACTATGATTACCGCTTAAGCTCCATCAACTACTTGTTGGCTCTAAGCAACGAGTTCAATGTCTTGCTCTTCGCTCAGGCTTCGTCAACAACGAGTTCAATGCTCTGCTCTCAGAACGAGTTCTATCAACAACTCGTTGGCTTCAAACAACAAGTTCAACGCCTTGCTCTTCGCTCGAGCTCCATCAAACAACTCGTTCACTCCGAACAACGAGTTCAATGCTCCGCACTCCGCTCCATCAGCAACTCGTTGACTCCAAACAACGAGTTCAGTGCCTTGCTCTTCGCTCAGGCTTCGTCAACAACTTGTTGGCCCCAAACAACGAGTTCAATGTTCCGCTCACCGCTTGAGCTCTATCAATAACTCGTTGGCTCCAAACAACGAGTTCAACGTCTTGGACTTCGCTCAAGCTCCGCCAAACAACTCGTTGGTTCCAAACAACGAGTTCAATGCTCCGCACTCCGCTTGAGCTCCATCAACAACTTTTTGACTCCGAACAATGAGTTCAATGCCTTGGTCTTCGATCAAGCTCCACCAAATAGCTCGTTGACTCCAAACAACGGGTTCTACGTTGTGCTCTCTGCATGAGCTCCAAACAACGAGTTCAACCTCTGCTCTCCGCATGAGCTCAGTCTACAACTCGTTGGCTCCAAACAACGAGTTCAACGCCATGCTCTTCGCAAGAGTTTCGCCAATAACTCGTTGGCTCCAAACAACGAGTCCAGTGCCTTGCTCTTTGCTCAGGCTTCGTCAACAACTCATTGGTTCCAAACAACGAGTTCAATGCTCTGCTCTAAGAACAAGTTCTATCAACAACTTGTTGGCTTCAAACAACAAGTTCAACGCCTTCTCGAGCTCGAGCTCCATCAAACAACTCGTTCACTCCGAACAACGAGTTCAATGCTCCGCACTCCGCTTGAGCTCCATCAACAACTCATTGGCTTCAAATAATAAGTTCAACGCCTTGCTCTTCGCTCGAGCTCCATCAAACAACTCGTTCACTCCGAACAACGAGTTCCATGCTCCGCACTCCGCTTGAGCTCCATCAATAACTCGTTAACTCCAAACAACGAGTTCAACGCCGTGCTCCTCGTCAAGCTTCGTCAACAACTCGTTGGCCCTAAACGATGAGTTCTACGCTTCGATTGCCACTTGAGCTCCGTCAACTACTTGTTGACTTCAAACAGCGAGTACGGTGCCCCGCTACTTGCTCGAGTCTTTCTAACAACCCCGCATCTTCGTGCAATAGGCTTGGCATCTAACACACAACTCCATCACAGAGTTCTCTCCAAACTCGTCTGGATCAAACGGCAGTTTCTACATCAACTCTGTCTTAGAGATTATCTCTCCAAAACTTGTCGAGCACAAACGGCAAGCTCAAACATCCGACTCGTTCACGGAACTCGCTATTAACTTGTTGGGTGCAAACAACAAGCTCAATGTTCAACTCCGTCATAGAGTTCTTTCTAAACTTGTTGGGAACAAACAGCAAGTTCAACGACCAGCTCCACTATGAGTTGTCTCTCCAAACTTGCTGGAATCAAACAGCAAGCTCTATGCACAACTCCATCACAGAGTCACCCTCACAAAACTCACTAGGCACAAATGGCAGGTTCAAACGTCCAACTCCGTCACGAGTTCTCCCCAAACTTGCTGGGATCGAACAGCGAGTTCTACACTGACCCCACTAAGAGTTATCTCTAAACTCACCGGGATTAAACGGTAGTTTCTACATCAACTTCATCTACAAGTTGCCTCTCCAAACTCGTCGAGATCAAACGGCAGTTTCTAAATCAACCCCACTACGGGTTGCCTTTCCAAACTCGTCGGGACCAAACGGCAGTTTCTACACCAACCCCACTACGGGTTGCCTCTCCAAACTCGCCGGGATCAAATGGCAGTTTCAACACCAACCCCACAACGGGTTGCCTCTCCAAACTCGTCGGGGTCAAACAGCAGTTTCTAAACCGACTCGATCAATGAGTAACCTCTATAAACTTGTTAGGACCAAACAGCAAGCTCTACGTCAACTCAGTCAAAGAGTTCCATCTAAACTTGTTGGGCACAAACGGCAGGTCCAAACATTCAACTCTATCTCAGAGTTTTCTCTAAACTTGCCGAGGTCAAACGACAGGTTCAAACGTTCAACTCTGTCCCGAATATGCCACAACAAGTCTGTAACAGCTCTCCTAGGACAGCTATATGTGCACAAGATCCACCAATCGAGGGTTATGAAGTTAAAAGCTGGGTATATATATATATATATATATAATTATATGCAAACCCAAGTCCAAAAAACTTCAAAAAATCCCCAACAAATACTCACGGGTTCAAGAGAATAGGAAAAGAAGAAACGGGTTCGGGTCGGGTTCATTTTCAAACCCAAAACCACCCATAAAATCCAAACAAATCCAAAGTGTAAGCAAAATGGGTTGCGGGTGTGGATCCAAACCCGTTATCAAAAAAACCGCAACCCGCCTTCCCTTCTCCTTCTTCAAAACCTGAGCGCCAAAAATCGAAGCCCAACTTCAACTCTGTCGAAACTCTTCCTTCGCAGCTCCGCTCCGAACCCCTCCACATCGTCTTCGTAACACGACGACTACGAGACTCCAACGGCTCCACCAATCTTCGTCGCTCGAGCCCCGATGGCTATAAAACCTCCAACAGCTCCACCTTCGACAACGACATTGCCACCTTCACCGAGCTCCAGCAAACCCAAAGAAAAGATTAAGTCCATAGATCAACCGTCAAGCTACGAATAGCTCGACGAGAAGGAAATTGCTCATAGCTCGACGGGAAGAAGAGCCATAGCTCGGCGACTAAACCCATAGCTCGACGAAGCTTGATGAGGAGGAAATAGCTCGTAGCTCGACCAAATTCAAGAGCTCCATAGCTCGACGAGGCTTCAATACCTCATAGCTCGACCAAGAGGAGGTAGCTCGACGCTCCCATAGGTCGACGAGGGCATGGTAGCTCGACGGAGAACGGAGTCGAAGCTCGAGCGAAATACAGAGCTCCATCCAAAACAGAGGTCAAAGCTCAGCAAGCTTATAGCTCGACGAGATAACGACGAACAAGTCTCATAGGTCGACGAACACTAAACCCATAGATCGACAGATTGAGAGCTCGACGAAGAAGATGACCATGGCTACACTTCGACGAAACAGAGGATCAATGTCGCCCTAGCTCGACCAAAGCACGTCCTCATGGCTCGAGGAGAATGCAGCGCCATAGCTCGACCGAGATCGAACGCCCATAGCACAATGAAATGGTCACTTACAGCTGCTGTCAGCCCTTGGATCCCTCGAATAATCGAGCTCAAGTGTGATGAGCGGCTCAGATGCATCCACATCGCCCCATCGTCTTCCCCAACGCTTCGCTCTCTCCTCAGCCGTCTGATCTCACTCAGCGGGCAAGCTGAGCGCTCCAGATCATGCCACGTCAGCCCCTGATCACAACGATCAGATCTCTGTCGTTCGATCTTCCTCAATGCGCGAGCTAGCTCTGATCAACGCCTTAGATTGCGTCAAGATTCGCACCGAGGTTAGTTATTTTACAAAAAAACCCTTAAACTCATTTTTAATTCGAAAAAGTAATTAAAATTCAAAAATAATTATTTAAATTAGAAAAACTAATTTAAAATTCTGAAAAAATAATTAAAATTGAATTTATTAATTATAAAATTCGAAGAAGTGATTTTAAAGTTGGGAAAAATTCCAGAATATTCGGAAAAAATCCGAAGAAATATGGAAAAATCCAGAAAAATATTCGCTGCCTTCAGAAGGCACAGATCATTTCCAGGTATCTCTGAATACCCTGACCGCTAAGATTATACACCAGATTTCAAAAGTAAGACGTACTACTCCCCGAAAACCAATAAAATTACCTTTCGGGAGTGGGGGGTTTATGATGATGATAAAAATCGCAGCAAATCAAGGTCGTACGATTCCTGCACTAATCTCAAAACTTCCATAGGCAGATTGACCATCACAGACCTCTTTAATAGGCATGGGCCTTCTTCAAGACATAAGCTTCTTTTAAGCCCATAAAAAGTGACAGACTAGGCCCAGTAGGAGAGACACCCAGCCCATGCAGGTTATGGGTCAAATCTCTTATCCCCTAAGAATGATATCTTATCTCTTGAGGGGGAGAGACATGAAAGAGATAAGGAATTTAAATCGATCCAACGGACTCGAATCAATATCTAGAAATATCTCTCAAGCCTATAAATACCCCCTCCCCCTCTACAGTCAGAGGATAATCAATAATTTGCTAGTTTTCACTCTCATACTCTCTCTCTCTTTCTGTTTCTAACTTGAGCATCGGAGGGTCTGTCACCGGGGCCACCCCCGGTGTTTCAGGCTTTTTGCAAGTCCATCGGCCACTTCAGCAACCGTCGTATTCAGATCACGGTGGTCAATCAACGATCCAGATCCATTCGCAGGAGCTCTAACCACTTTTAACGGCCAAAGTCACAGGTCAAACTTTTAGTAGTTTTCATCAATTATTAACTCACTATCTGTTTGCTCCCACACCGAAATAAGCAGCGACACAGCAGATAATACATAAAACAGAAAAGGGTGAGAATTCTTGTTCTTCTACTCTGGAAAAGAAAAGGAATACACCAAATACAGTACCTTAACTCTTCCAAAAAGATTGCTCCTTTCAAGTTTCAACTGTCCTACTTCACGCAATTTTCCTAATAAGTTACGTTCTACTTTTTTTTCTTCCTAAAAGACTACATAATACAATTGTCCTTCGAAGTGATACATATAAAAAAAAACCCTCATCCAACTAAAACAATAACAAAAGGAACGAAAAAAGAATTGCAAACGATGTGATTACCTTCCCAAGCATTATCCACTGATTATTATGCCAGACTTGCCGAACTCTCAGATTAGATATATGAAACCTTTTAAGTTGAATAGAACCAAATAATCTGATAACAACATAATTACTATCAAGAACCTTTGCAATCTTCCCAGCCCTCCATGAATCAACATCAAATACCTCGGCAACATCACCAAGAACCCAAGTCTCCCCTTCACCTGCAAGTGGCGGATGCGGCCTAATGTGTTCCTCTTTCACCCTCTCCTTTACTGCTGGCTCCACATGATCGTATCCCACAATGTACATATTCCCAGTTTTCATTAAAACCTTAGCAGGAAACCAAGAACCATAATATTTCTTTTTCTTTCGGAACACCTCCACTCTACTTCCGTCTATGAGCCTCATCATTTACAATATATTTGAGATCTGAATAAATAAATAAATAAATAAATAAATAAATAAATAAAGGTTCGGAACAGTATTCACATCAAACAATGTAAAAAAATCGAGAAGAATATATCAAAGTATACCTGACAAAATTATTCTTGCCGCGATCTATGAATGAGGTGGTTATGAGGAAGATTACAGCCCTTGCTTCAATCTGATATCTTGAAAAAGGAACCGCGAAGAATTATCAGTTTGAATCTAAGTCTTCTTTAATCAAAGAAATACGCAACGATCATCTTGATGAAAAGGGATATCTATTGTCTACTCATAAACAAGAAATGGAAAAAGAGAATAAATACCATGATGATTCATATCAGAGATGATGATATAGAAAAGAAAAGGGAAAAAAAAAAGTCATAATCGGTACATGGCAACCTAAAGTTGCTAAAGAAAATGACCAAACAAACATCCAACTACACATGGAAGCAATCAATCCACCAATCACTTTCTTCATCTTATATCTTACAAATCTAGGTTACTTATTATGAATGTTATAAATACAAAATTATTTTATTCATCTGGGAATTAGCAAAAAATAAAATATGTTTTTTTAAATTACCAGATGGGAATAGGATCTTGAAGCAAGCTATTAACCAATTTATCAGAAACCCAAATTCTATATCTCAATCAACGAAATACCCACATGACATGAGATTATGAACTAAATTGAGCAATAAAAACACATGATTCTTCACGTCTTCTAACATTAATTAGAAAATAAGAATTAAAATAAACAACTGAGTTAAAGATAAATAAAAAAGAAAGAAAGAAAGAAAGAAAGAAAGGATCCAAGAGTGACTGACAGATAGACTACCTTGAGGGTGAAGTTGTTGTGGGAGACCAGACCAGACCAGTCAGTTAGCAATGAATTCCACTCACCCCCGCCTTCGTTCGTTAATTTTAGTTCACAGCGAGTGGGACCCACCAGAAAAATTCTCTTTAAAAAATTTTTTTTTAAAAAAAAAAAAAAAAACGGCGTGCGTCCGTGCGTGCGTGCTGGTTTTGCTTCAACAATAAATAAGATTGTGAATTAATTATTAGATATTCCCCCTCAGAAAACAGCGAACTTAGAACAATTAATGCTGTTTATTTATTATTTAATTATTGCTATATTTTGTTTTTATGCTTTGTGTCAAAATTGGGCGAACGTATAATTACCTGCGGAGCATTGGAGATGACAAAAAGAAATTGGGAAATAATAATAATAAATTATTGGAACCTGTATATAATCAGTTTTAATTAAAAATTAATTTTGCGGTCGTACGTTACAATCCTCAAGGAAGTGATAAGAGAGGGAGAGAGCAAGACGGGGAACACTGAAACCAACGATGATAAGATGGTAAGGTAGGGCCCACTGTATTAGATTCACAAGATCATACAAAAGGTAAGATTACGGGAATCTCAACAATTCGATGATGAAGATAACGGACGAGGGAACAGTTTCTTCGAGTTAAAATCCAAGTGCGAGTTATTAATACCATTCCTATGCTATGTAGCTGTTCTTTCTTTCTTTAATTTTTTTTTTCTTTTACCAGAATAAATTATGAGTTCAGGTTGCAATATATTCAGATACTTGATATACGAAAAAATAACATCATAATCTATGTAGTAGCTAAAGGTATTGCCTTCCAAAGTTTTTTAAATTTCCTTTTAGAAAAAATAACATCCAGAATATCGACATGCAGGGCAGCACACTATAGTCGTCCATCCCACTTTGAAATCCATGTGCACGAATTCCAAAGTGAGTTAGATAGCAATTGTCGGAGACATCCTTCCCTATTCCTTTCCACTTACAGCAGTTTAAATGACACTGGAAATCAAACAAACTGAAGAACATAAACACCAAGATGTGAGGGGAGTTCGGCAGAAACCTAATGAAAGGGTGAGAAATCATATATGATTCATATACTTAATGGCACAGTAATTTAGCACCCGCAACAATTAGTACATCTAAGCTTAGGCCGTAGAAAGTCATGGTCACAGCTCTACTGTTTGATATTGCCCTTGCAGATCAACGGCAATTTCAAAATTCGATGTTACACAAAAAAGATTTAATATGGCATATGGAAAATTTGGTAACGTATAACTTAAATTGCCATAGTAGGGCTTTACATAGGGAGCAGGGGAAATTCAAACAAAGAAAGAACCCTCCTGAGCCCAAAAACTGAAAGAATCTTGCATTCCCTTGCCAAAGTTAATCAATGTCGCCTTCTCCCAGCAAACCCTCAAAGAGGCCAACAGAAGGTTTACCAACGCATATTTCATCTATCAGAATCCATCTGTATGCATGCAGACATAAGTTTTAGTTAACATGAAAAAAGCTTCACATTACTTAACAAGTATAATAGTCATGTAAGAGCTTACGTCGTGGGCCTCCCGGATAATAGCTACCACTCCCATATGGAGGAGCTCCTTGTCTGATCTAACAAACAAAAAAATTCATCATTTTAGTGGATAATAAACTAATGTGAGAAGCAGTGCAGGTAGATCTGAACAGTGAGAATGTGCACCAATAAATCCTTCCCAGAATGTTCTATTTTTGGTTCAAACATGATAGAATCTATTGATGGATACCTGATGGGTCGCTGCAGGGTCTGTTGGCCCATAATAAGAACCTGAAAAAGAACAAAGCAAAATGTTAAACGTCAAACATTTTTCCATTTCAATTTGATCTTGTTCACATTCTCCATACACATACACAGGTGTGGGTTCAATGACGATAACGTTGCAGTCTCTTCTTATTATAAACCTGTGGATTATTTTGCAAAAGTAGCCCAAGTCAATGGGAACTACCACCATAGCAACATTCTTGCCATCTGGTTGTGTATGAAGATAGGATTCTAGAAGATCTGTTCCTACATTGTTCTAGAACTATAATTTCTACATCTCAAATGCATGATTCATACTGTACAAAGTGTTCTTCATGCCACAAAATAAATACAGACGGAAAAATCATCAGATTTAAATATATTCTACCCATGAATCAAAGCAAATGCAAAACCAACAGAATCTTTCTAAAACAATACAATGAGAACAACTCAATTCTTCAATAAAATACTAAAAAGGAATATGAAGGGATACCTGCCGGAGCATAGCCAGGATCCTGATGCTGATAATATGGATGGGATGATCCGGCCATACCATGGGGCATAGATCCGTAGCTGAAAAATAAAGATCCTTGATCAACTACATATCCAAGTAGATTATAGTGTTATGTGATAATTCTAAATCATGCAAAAGAAAAGAGCTCTAGAATACCTTGCGCCTGGGAAACTATCTGGTCGAGGACGAGGATACCCCCTAGGATCTGAATAAAATGACTCATCCCCCTATAACATCAAGCAGGTTTGAGGATAATGTGTGTCAACATTATAAGGTACATATATAATAATGTCTTTCCAAAATTACCAATGAAGAGAAAGGACGTTTTCCTCCAGCACCATGTGGATAGTCATGCAAACTAGGGCCTGGCCATAAACAAAAACAACAATAGATTAAACTAACAGCAACGAACTAAATATCTGAAGCACAAGTGCAGATGAAGTTGCGCAAAAAATACACGTACGCAAGATGAATAACTACAATGTGACCATTTTTTCTTTTTTTCCTTTTTTTTTGAGAACAAGACCTTGGCCACATTTGACTTATGACTGAAAGAAGATACTGATTCACATACTGATTGTGACTGTACTATAATCACAATACTTAGGTTGTGCGCATAACAATGCACTATGAAACATGTGGTTCCATTTACTACGATTATTTATTCACTTGCTCATTTGTTTTGTCGGAATTAGGTTTTCATTGACAACAGAATCAACATGAAGTGCTTCTAAATTATGTCGATAGTTAGACAAGTCATTATGCTTTTCCACCAGTACATTGAGCAATTAGAAGAAACATATCTCAAAATAACTGTAGCTAAAATGATAAATCTTAATTGAATAATTGTCAAATCACTAAAGCTGGTAAAAAAATTGCATATCTGAGAGGTTAGAGGTACGAATGAGGACTGAAATGACAACAGTTGAGATGGTTGGGATATATGAAACGGAGATACATAAATCACCAATTTAGAGAAGCAATAGGACTTACGTGATGGACAAATGATGAATAGGGGCATACTATATGGTAGTTAAAAAGTATACTAAATGAAATTTGACAATGATGGCCCTAAAGAATTTTTTAAAATGTGTGATTTAAGAGGAACATAATCTCCAATGGAAAAATAATCATATTCTCCCTTCGAAACTTTTTAGTCCAAAAGAATTGCTCCTTGGAAATAGTAATACTAGTATTCATGTGAACAAGATCGTTCATCTTTGGCAACTAGCAGTTATGGATGATTCAAATATTGAGACAAAATCTGCCATTGTTGCTGGAAGATGCATCTCACTTGAAACCATAAATTCCAAAACAAAACAAAAATTTGAGTGTAATTATTTAAATCCATTATAACATTTTCAAGCTATAAATAACCCCTTAGAGCATGTGTAGTCGTTCCCTATATTTCTAAATTTTGAGTTTTGAGGAACACTACTCTTCTATATTTGAGATATTTGAGAAGAGAGGAATTTCCAAATTATAGCAATCGAAAGATGAATTCTCGTCCGTCCAAAAATTTAACCGTTATTTTGTTCGGACGCAAGATGATCTATCGTCTTACAATATATATTTTTTAAAATTTATCGGACAGGAGATCCCTATTTTTTTAAAAAATAGGACAGGAGATGATGATCTCCCCGGACAGGAGATGATGATCTCCCGTTCGTGCATGTATTTCAAAAAAAATGAAAAAAAAAATCTCAGACGGGATTTGATCTCCCGTCCGATGGATTCTTTTCCAAATGTCAAAAAATAATTCTAAAGAAATAGGCCTATAAAACTTGTTATGCATACATAATAGGATTTAATTGAGATTTAAGATTTAATTAAGATTCTTAATAAAAATAGCTCTCGAACGGGATTTCATCTCCCGTCCGAGCAAGGTTTTTTTTGGGGAATTCATCTCCCGTCCGTCATTTTTTTTATAGAAAACTCATATTTTGAGTTCAAACGACTACAGCTTGAACTCAAAATTCCTATTTCTAAATGCCAAATATGGAAATTTTGAGTTACAACGACGAGAGATGCTCTTAGAAAAAACTGTAATATTCAAACAAAGGATTGTATTTGATCCAAAAAGGAAACAAGATATACCGAAAGCACAGAGTAAATGAAGATACAGACCCAAATAGTAAATTATACAACATGGCTAAGTAAATTAACATTGGGATATAAATCGCCAGATATGTTCATATCAAGATGCAGATTAAAATAATGAATCCATATAAAATGGGAAATAATTCCTTTACAGATATGTATACATAGTTTCATAATAGAACATACCTCCAGCATAGAACAAATTTCCAGCATGGCCTACTTGTGCAGGCTTCCATGTTGCCTGCTCCCTCAAAACATGCATGAGTTCATGATTAGCAGAAGATCTTGTACCATTAGCATTGGTACCAACCCCTCGGTTAGGATGGTTCCCCGCATTATAAGAAATGCTAGCTTTTGTATCACCTAAAAGAGAAAGGTGAAAATGATCAGATACATTACAACCACAGTAAATCAATATTGCCTGAATATACTATTATATTGAATATAGCAAACTTGAAAAACAATATAGTAAATAAAGTGCTCCTAGTGCAATGAAGGGAAAATTCTAACAGAATTAACTTGACCGATAAGTTCTAAAACTACTTTCATATATGAAGTTTAAGAACGAATAAATCTAAACAAAAACATAATCGAGGAAAAGGAGCCTCATACTTTGTAGGAAGAAATTTCCCTCGTATAGAGTAGTACACATATGTTGGGACTCTATATGGACAATCGACACCATTGATCATGCTCCTTATGCCGTATATGAAGTTTAAGAACGAACAAATCTAAACAAAAACATAATCGAGGAAAAGGAGCCTCATACTTTGTAGGAAGAAATTTCCCTCGTATAGAGAAGTACACATATGTTGGGACTCTATATTGACAATCGACACCATTGATCATGCTCCTTATGCCGTAAGAAGCATGTGTACAAAAATTGAACACATTTGGCGGCTTCTTACCCAATACATTGCATGGTGCCAAATGTAATGTTATTTCATTTTGCGAGCACTTGAAACATGATAAATTTAAATAAAATAAAACAAAAAAAATTAATTTAAAAAACCCAAACACGTTTATTTTTATAAACATAGATATTATGAAAAGTAAATCAATATGAACAGAGTCAATCGTCCATCATGAGTTCCATTGTGTTTGTACAACAACTCTATACGAGGAAATCACCTCAAAAAAGTATTGAGGTTCCCCTTCTTCAATATAATAAAGTTGACCTAAAAGGGATATTTGAGGTATTGAGGTTCCCTTTCTTCAACATTTCAAGCTTAGAAAATTCAGTTCATATAGAATAAAGAGAAAAGGGATATTTGAGGTCTCAAACTACTTAATAGAGCTAGGCTTCCAGTGAATCTCAGGTTTTGGCCTCACACCACTCAAAAAGGCAGATCCATGACGGAAACAAAAAAAAAAAAATCTTAAATTAATTCCAACTTCCATCAACTTCTATTCCCTTCTTCAAGAGAAATTACAGCCTATTTATAGAAATCTCAAGAGTTGAGATCAAATCTAACATTGTGATAGTACCAATAAATAAAATGAGGATACTGGGGTTTTGAAATTTCTCACAACAGTACAGACACTTAAACATTATGAGTATTAAATACAGTAGAATAACTTCCCGAGCAAAGACCAAGGAAAAATACCCAGACAGATAATTCAAGACGGGGCCATAAATTCAATATTTAGTAAATTAAGATGATATAATAGCAAAACAGAAAAGAAGATAGAACAGCATCTACAAATCACGTGTAACAGAAAAAATTACTTGTTCATGATCTATGTAGACTGGAAACAGCATTTTTCATGAGAAGAAACCACAAACACAAATTCGAAGGCTAGTTAATTATGGGAGTTTAGTTTAAAATATAATAAACTTACGTGGAACTGCTTTGGGTTTCTCCTTCTCACTATACTTTGAGCCAACCTTGCTTTGTTTACCCTTTTGTGCAGGTTTAGCAAGTGATACCTTCACATTTACCTGCACAATATCAAAAAGAAAAAAGTGCTAATTAGTGAATAATATTTTAGTCAGTAAATAATACATCATAAACAAGCATATAAATATAGAACCTTCGAGCCATTGTCAGTTAACTCCTCTTTATCAAATGATTCGATGCACAAAATTGCAGCCTCTCGAGTACTGTAGTTAACAAAGGCAAAATCTTTTCTCTTTGCTGATTTAATATTGCGTGCAAGGACAATCCGTTCTATTTCCCCAAACTTTTTGAAGGACTCTCTTATTTTTTCTTCATTCCATGAAGATGGTATACCTTCAGCATAAACTGATTTTACCTATATGAAAACAAAATAGAAAGAAAAAAAACAATAACAATTTGACTGAAACGCCATAAATTTTTCATAAGAAATCAAGAAAAGTAGAATTGCAGTTCTTCTACAGAAACACGGTAGAATTATATCAAAAGTTTAAATTAGTATTAAACTCTGTGTAGCGGAGTAATTTTTGTCTAGGTTGTTAAGTGGCAATATATGATAAACTAAAAAGGTTAATTAAATTTTACAAATGGAAAGATACTCTTTTGGCTCGCAAGATAGACAATTAACTGTGGATGATGGAACCAATCTTAAATCTTACAGAGATTACAAATAAAAACTTAAACCCCAAAAATACTGAACAAGTTTGATAGAGAGTCGAGACATGTAATGGAAATAATAATTGGAGTACAGTTCGATCAAATACTTCACTTCATATACCCCTCCTAACAAAAAGTGGTTCAGAAAGATAGAGGCTACACAATAAATAAACCAAGAAAAAGGGCAGCAGCTAAAGAAAGATTACCTTCTTAACCTCCTCTTCATCCGGATCATTCAATGGCTCAGCCCAAGCAATCTTGATATTCAGACCCCTGCCAAAAGCATCTTTTTTCTGAAGTTTCTTAAAAGCATTTTGTGCATCCTTGTTGGTCTCAAATTCAACAAACGCAAACCCACGATTGGAACCAGTACTCTTACGATCAGACATAATAGTAACAGCTTCAATCTTCTCAATTCCAATTCCATGAAGCAGCTTCTCTATCTGCTCACCAAAAAAAGAATTTCAGATTAGCCTAATAAGCTAGGTTACTTATTTATATACAATCAATTCTGATCACTGACTTCAACCAACAAGTTGCTTAATTTAATTGAACGATAATCTTACATCTTCTTTCTTCCATTTTTTGTCAATATTCCCAAGAAATAGTGTATCATTGCCCTTAATAGCTGAAGCACCACAGAGTTTTCCACATATCTTAAGCACAGTGAAAACATCAGAGAAGTTAGGGAAGCATTAAAGAAAAATCAGTGACATCAGATGTGCCAAATTAATTCACCTAACCAACAATACCATTAATCATGAGAAAAGCACCAATTAAATTTCATCCATTTTACAAGGTAATAATCAGAAAGTGCTTGCAGCCTTGGACAGATAAATTAAGTTGCATGAAGAGCTATAACGATCCATGCAAAAAGATACAATAATAACAAACCAAGTTAGTGCACATAATAAAGAAACTTAAGAGTCTTAGATATAGGTTATGTAACGATGATTGGTAAGTAAAAAAGTAAAACAATGTGCTGAAACATAAGTGTTGCCCAACTAACAGGATACATATATGAGATAAAATGGAGCCACGTATTTAGATTCCCTTTTATTGAGTGCTTGTAATTACTTGGTGGGACACCTCATTGATGTATTCGCACCCTCTACTTAGATTTTTTTAACGATAATATGTATGCCTATAAAATATTTAAGTGGTTTGGCAATCTTTTATCCGTGTTCTGAGTGATTGCATAATGAACGATTTTCCGATAATATAACAAATTGGTAGCATTTGATGCATGGGTAAGAAGCCTTTAAACGGCTTGCTTTTTGTGCGTCTTATGACATATGAAACATGTTGAACGGTGTGGATCGTCCATACAAACTTCCACCATGTGAGTACAACGACTCTATATGAAGGAATTTCCTCCTACAAGTATGAGGCAATATATTTACAGTCAAATAAGGTTTAAGAAGTAAATATTTGACATTTATGAGCAGAAAAACTAACTTTAGTATATATTCAGATAAGTATGGAGCTAATGGCACAACTAGTTAAAATTTACGACCACCTACCAAAGGATATAATGATCAATCAAATCAAATAAGAAAACACTTCATTCATATAATAAGGTATATCCCATTCACAGTCCATTTGGATTTGTCATGTCATATACCTATAATCATCAAAAGAAGAAAAATCATGTGGCTTGAATACTACTAACAGATAAATAATGAAATTGCTTCCTTTACATTCATATATTGCTAAAATTCAGATTGTTTCATCCAAGGAAAAGGTTGTATGCATGTTTATTTATTTATGAATTTCTTAGAGAATGAAGATCAAAATGAAAGAAGTGGTCAGTCAAATTTGAAGGCATTATATGCACCGAACTTTTCTTGCTAATACTTAGTGAGCATAACTAGATTAGTTTTGCCTAGGGATTATTGAAACTGTTAACTTAGAGATGTTAAAGAGGCAGGAGGCATTAGCGATGTAAAAGGCTTGGCCACACCAGTCCATCCAGGATAGTGTTGCATACTAATCCATCCCTAGCCCAACAGGCCACCCTAAGGGCTAGGTTGAGTCTAGACCGGTAAGAAGAAGAAAAAAAAGCTTAGGCCAAGGCTATTATCTATCATATCAAATATGTTATAGTTTATGCATTTATTATGTATTTTATAAGTTGGACATAATAAATTTAATATACTTTAAAACTGCATATTTATATATACGTATAATGTTTATATAACTAGATTTGCCCGTGGGCACGTGCCTATGGCACGTCTTCGGAACGATACAAAACACGAAAAGCCTTGTAAACAATAAAACAACAATTATGTAGCTCAAGTTTGAATAGTATGACAATAATTAGTTGTACATAAAAGTCCATATTTCCATTAGTATATGTTGAAAAATAATTATAAATGGGGGTATAAAATCTAACTTCTTAGAACTTTAAGTGTGGAAAATGATGAAATTTAACAGTTGAAGATATTTGCTATTTTCAATATAATATGTACAATAAAATCTAAAAGTTTACAAACCGGAAATCTTAAAATCTAATAAATTTCTAAGTAAATAAAGAAAGAATGGGAGAGAGAGATAGGGAGAGAGAAAAAGAGAGAAATATGAAAAAGTGAAGAGAGAAAAGAGAGATAGTAATAAAATAATGGATTTTTTAGTTTTGGGGGGAAATATTTGGTTTTGGGTTTGAAATTTTGGGGGGAAAATGTGTTTTGTGAGGTTAGATCTAGGCCTTTGATTTTGGGAGGATTGAAGGTGAGCCACTTGATAGCTTTCTTTGTGTTTTATTATATAGACTAGATTTACCCGTGGGCACGTGCCTACGGCACGTCTTCAGAACGATACAACACACGAAAAGCCCTGTAAACAGTAAAACAACAATTTTGTAGTTCAAGTCTGAATAGTATGACAATAATTAGTTGTAAATAAAAGTCGATGTTTCTATAGTATATGTTGAAAAATAAATGAGGGTGTACAATCCAACTTCTTAGAACTTTAAGGGTGGAAAATAAGGAAATTTAACTTCTGAAGAGATATTTGCTATTTTCAATATAACATGTGCAATAAAAAAAACATAAAAATTCTGAAAAGTTTACAAACCTGAAATCTTAAAATCTAAATTTCTAAGTAAATAAAGAAAGAACGGGAGAGAGAGGGGGAGAGAGAAAGAGAAAAATATGAAAAGGTGAACAAAGAAGAGAGAAATAGTAATAAAGTAATGAGTTTTTTAGTTTTGGAGAGAAAAATTTAATTTTGGGATTTGAAATTTTGAGCGGAAAAATATGTTTTGTGAAAATCAATCTAGGCCATTAATTTTAGGGGAGATTGAATGAGGGACACTTGATAGCTTTCTTTGTAATTTATTATATAGATTATATGTTAGGTGTAAGGACCGAGTTGGGTTTCAACAGTTGAACTCCCTAGGCCCCAAGTCTGACGCTCACCTCTTGAGAGCCTGCTAGGCCTTTCGAGGATCATGGTTGGAATATGAAGCATTATTTACCTAATAAATTTACATATATGCACTACTTACAAGATTAGAAGTATAACTAAGGAAGAGAAGGAAAGTTCATCAGCATAGGATGAACATGAATAAGATTATGAAAAAAGAAAACAAAAGAAATTGTGTTCCAGAGCAATAAGAAACATTCTGAAATAAGAAGGTAGAGTGAACTCAGTGAAGTGACAACTAAGAGCACAAAAAACAGTAACTTAAGCGGCAAAAAGCAGCGATGACTTTTGGTATAGAAGTAATTAACAACCTCTCCAAAAAGTCATAGAGATAGAATAAATTCAAATTCAAAACAAAAAACTAAGAAATTTCTAAACCAATAAAAAAAATTAAAATTAAAAACCAGAATTCTTAAAGAACAATATCGATCAATCTAAGATAATATTTCATAGTATGAGATTATGTAAATCTTGAAGAGGGAGCTAAGCTGCTAAAGTGGTCCACTGCAGATTCCTTGATTTTCATTTGACAAATGATGTAAAATCTACTTCGAAAAGTAGCACACTGAAACTTTCCACCTTATCCTTGAAAAAATACATTCCACTTGTCCCTAAGCTCACAACTCAATGTTACATCTACAACAATCTCTATAGTCCATACCATCACAACAAACCACTAATTAGTCACCCTTATAGATTTATATACCCACCTCAACCAATTTTACCTTAATTTATTCTCAACTAAAATCACCAATAATTTGTTAAGAATGCATTCATTTCAGATCAAGATAAATAATACCAAAGGTTTTCCCATTTCAACTACCAAAATCGTTCAAAATTCTATTCCTCAAAAAAATTTAATTAGGTAGAATACCCACGCATTATATGTTTGTATTGAACGTAAAGGCATGGTTCCAAAAAAAGTTTTAAAACCCGTTTGAACAGTTCGTTTAAACAAATTTTGAGCTTACCGTTCCATTTACGTGTTAAATGGTGGTTAAAAAGCGGAACCCTCCATTCTTGTGAAAAAGGGGTCAAAAGGGGTTAAATGAGCAGTAAACTGGTTCAAAGTTTATACAAGTTTTCTCTTAAAACATTTTTTAGCTTGAAATTTGAATTTTTATCAAATAATTCTTTTATAACCCAACCTGTTACTCCTATAATGAACTTGACCCATTATACAATGAATATTTCTTAATTTTACAATGAACATATGAACCATCAATATATTATCATTTGAGCTTATGATACATCCTATAACGAAATTTTTAGCATTTGACATTTTCCATATTATTTTCCTTTTATTTCTGGATTTTCTATATTTTAACATTTATTTTTCCTATTTCTAAAATACTTTTATATTGAAAGATATAAACCATTTTTTCGTTAAACGGATGGGGGGGGGGGGGGGGGAAACCAATGGCACCTGGCTGTTTTGATCCGTTTCCATTTTCTGTAACCTTGCTTAAAGAACAAACTTAACCTCGTCAGTGAAATGACGCATACCACTTAAATGTCCCTTATCCTACTAGCTGATTTCTCCCTACTCATAAACTCCATGTATCTCCTAACTTGCAATATTCATTCTTGATCTTCTAAAATAAGGGAATAAGTTATTATGGATATTGGCTTCACCATGTTTGCAGATGAATGATTCGCTATAGAAGATAAATAATCTTTTGGCTTTTCCTAGACCATTCCCAAGACTAGGTGAATTTGAAGAACACAAACTGGTCTTTCAGGATTGAGGGACAGCAAGCCCCTTTCATCTCAATAATTTTGTTGGCTAAAATTCTGCACACGGCAACTAAAAGAGGGCCAAAGTTGGTATCAATTGTCAAATCCCTGATGTTTTATATAACTTAAATGATAACAACAAATCCCCCAAAACCCTCATATAAGAAAATGGGGAACCCTTTTCCCTTCCTCTCCTCTTACTCTCATATATTAAAACATAAACTGAAACTACCAAAAAACCCTACATTCTCACAAGTCTCCTCTAGTATGAACCCTAACCAAAAGAAGTACCTATTTAGATTCTCTAACTCATAAGAAGATAGAAAGAAAGAATAGTTGTGAAAAGAGAAAATATAAAGATTTGAAATGATAATATAACACTACAATAAAAATCAGAGGATGATGTAGGAATAAGAAGAAAAAAACAGGTTTTTTTCTCAATTTAGACCCCAAATTAATGTGTAACATCAATTTAGTCCCCAAATGTCGCCTTTAGTTCTTAGTTGTTACTTCAGATAGGTACCCCATAGGTAGCAATTACTAGGTAGTAGACCTAAATGTTGTCAAACTTGAAGGAAATTATTTAAGAGAATTACTCTTACACACCTAGTTCATCTACATTTTTTTGTTCCTAGCATACCCAAAGACTTCTTTCCAAAAATATGTTCTCACATTCACTACTGCTATTTGAACAAATGATAACAAAATAGTTGTTGGACAAAGTTAGGAAGAAATTAACATGCATTTAAGAGGGTTGTGGATCCTTGTTAGGTTTAAGAGTCTGGGCTAACTACAAACTACAGAGCAGTAGCTAACAATATGAAGTATCTGGGACCTATTAGAAGTAATTGCGACAAGCTAAATTCATATTACACATTAACTGGGGACTAAATTGAGAAAACCCCAAGAATATCATGCTTCCTAATCGAAAAAGAATATATGAGATAACTTCGAACAAAATGACGCTTGATTATAATAGAGTTGTGCAAGCTATTCACAAGGTAAAAAAATCCAAATCAAATACTTTGTGGTCTTAGCTGAGAAATCCAGTTTTGTTGCACCAATCAAGGCTTACGAACTTCTTGAGTTCCCATGAATCTTAATTTGTTATACTTATATCCTCTTGATTATGCAATAAGAATAGACCGTGGTTTTAAATGTCGGGTATTGGTGTCGTGTTGGCCTATGAATTTTTTGGATATCGAGATATCTCTGAAGATATATCGAGATATCTAATATATATCGGATTGTTATGTATGATAGAAGAATATATCCTAGATATGATCTACACAACATGTACATGCATTGCATTCTCACATTTATCAAATAAATAACACAAATAATCCAAAACTAAGCAAATTAATGAACACACACATTAATGTTGGGTATACAATAAATTATATGATGTCGAACATACATATGCATGAACTAAAATATAGCATAATGAAATTAAAAAGTCAACCAAAACAAATGAAATATATAGATTAAAGAAATAGAAAGCACTACAAAGTTTGGCATATCTAATTCGGAAAAAAAAAAATCAACGATAAGTTATAAGAATTCAATAACAGTTTCGGTTTGATTTTATTCAAACCCATAAAACCAAAAATATTTGACAACAGATATCAGAGATATATTTTGGAAACATATCGGCCGATATATCTCCCGATGTCCGATATATCGCCGATACTTTCCCCAAAAAGATATAAACTAAATTTTCGAATATATCGTGTAGGTTTACTCTCGAACCTGATATATTGGCAGATATATCAAATATATAGAGAATATTTAAAACCCAACAGTTCAAATATCTGAAGTATCAAATTTGGATTGAAATACAGGAACCAAATTTTAATTATTACTATTGAAACATTTGCTTCAAAAAAAAATTTTTGCTAGTGTCACATACAAGAACCAAAAATGGGTTGGAATATCAAACTTTAATTATTACTTAGGATTCCCCAAGTTGAACTGGAGTGTCTTGTTGGCTGAATAGTGTACAATCGTCTATCCAATATAAAAAGCTTTGTTACTTTGGATAAATTTGTATTTAGCATTAATATAATTATAATCCAGGCTCAAATTGACCGCACCAATCCTAAATATACTCATACCTCCAACAACTTTACAAGACCAGGCCCCTTCCCTTACTAACATAAGTTACTTGATCATCCAATCAACCATACTTCTTTTAAAGCAAAGAATTGCACACTGTCACTATAACTACTAGCATCATATGGTCCTTCCGAACTAATATAAAACAATACGAAAAATGTAACTCATAATGTACCAATAGTATCCTACTTCCATAATCATAGATTTAAGATAGTAAAATCATACCTCGACTTTCTCAAAATCAGTCACCGCCTTCTTTGCGTGACTAACATCTGCAAACCTCACGAAAGCATATCCCTTATTCTTCCCACTCTGTGTATCCATTATCATCCGCACCTCAACAATCTCCCCAGCCTTCCCAAACACCATCCTCAAATCCTCCTCTTTCGCATCTCTATCCAATCCCCCAACAAAAATCTCCGTCTTCTTCCTACTCTTCCTCTCCAAAACCCCTGCTTCCTCCATCTCCACATCACCTTTTTTCTCCTCTTCCTTGGTACTTTCTGGCACCACTTCCTCGATTTCTTCTTTCTTCTCCTCTTCTTTCGCAGTTTTGGGCACCATTTCAGTACTCTCCTCTCCTTTGACACTTTCTGGCACCATTTCCGTAGTCTCCACTTTCTTCTCCTCTTCTTTCTTAATTTCTGGCACCACTTCAGTAATCTCATCTGGCTTCTCGTCTTCTTTCACAATTTCCTGAGCTACTTCCGCAACTTCCTCTTCCTTCTCCCCTTCTTTGGTAGTTTCCTGCACCAGCGCCACTTCTGTAATTTCCTCCTTAGGGTTTTCAGCTACCGCCGTTTTTTCGTCAACCACCTTAGCATCTTCCATAACCAAAGCAGCCGCTTTTGGAACCAACTTCTTGACAATCTTCTTTTTTATGACTTTCTTCACCACCGTAACCTTCCTCGTCTTCTTTTTCTCGGTTTCGGCACTTGCAGGAGCAACCTCCGTCGCCATTTCTTGAGTTTCACTGGCAGCCGGCTCCTCAGCTACGGTTTCACCACCAGCAACCTCCGCCACCGCTTCTAGGGTTTCGGTGGCCGAATCTGGCTTTCCATCAGTTTCCCGGGTTTCGGCGACAGCTAGGGTTTCTTGAACGGCAGCGACTGGTTCGACAGCGGCGGTGGAAGTTTCGGCATCGTTCGTTACAGGGGTTTCGGCGGAGACGGGTTCGGGTTCGGGTTCAGGTTCGGGTTCGGGTTCGGGTTGGATGTCGGGTAGGGTTTCTGGTTCTGGATCCGGAGAGGGTGGAGTAGGGGATTCGGGTTGGATGTCGGGCAGGGTTTCTGGTTCTGGATCCGGAGAGGGTGGAGGAGGGGATTCGGGTTTGGCTTTGGATTTTGGGGTGCGAACGTTTTTCTTGGCGGCTTTTCTCCGAGGAGGCATCTTGGTTTTCTTGAATTTCTTTTTTTTCCCTTTTTTTTGTGGGTGGGTGAGTGGGGGGTCAGGCGAATCGAAGGAGGGGGGGGATCTGGAGGATGGAAGCAAGTAGCGAAGGATGAGTCGGGGGTGGGGTGGAGGCGGCGGCTATGGGAAGTGAGAATGAAGGAAAATCTTTTTTTCTTTTTCCAAACTGAATATTTAGGAGTATAAAATGAAAGAAGAGACTGATTTATTTATTTTTTTATGATAAAGAGACTGATTTATTGAAGGGGATAAAATGAAATAGCCCCAAAAGTTTATCTTAATTCTCGAATAACATATAAAAAATTTATCATGAATGAAAGTCAATAACTACTGTATTCACGACTCCAGCCATCCAAAAAAAAAAGAAGAGAAAACATCAGTGCACAGAGCAACACAAATGTAAATCACTTACATTTAAATCTCTATAGACTGAAACTCACACTCTAGTGTCTGCAGGAATAATATTGTAACTACTCAATAAGGTGTCACGGGTTCTAGACTATAGTTAATGATCTTACTACTCTTCCTAAACAAATCTTTAGTCTATCAAGTTCGGATTTACTTGGGTTAGTCGTAAGAGTCGGTTCCCAGCTAGCGGTGGTCCGAAGACGCTTAAATACCGTGTCGCTTAGGGTTGTTTACACCCGGTTGACAGAAGGACTTCTTTAGCTTGTTCCCAAATTTATCGTCCATTTTTATCGTTCCTTATAAACTTGTACTACTTGTGAAGCATGCTCTGATACCATCTGTAACGTCCCGAATTTTAAATAAGGATAAATTCGAGATTTCACATGATCTTTACTTCACTTCGTACAATTTTACAAGGAATTTAAAACTTTTCATTCATAATACATCAGAGTTCCTTTACACTTGATTGAAGCACAGCGGAAGACTAAAAGATTACAACAATGAAATACAACTTGTATAACTTTAACATCATTTGCAACATCTTTAACTTCTAAACAGCAATAGCATATCCACTTTATAACTCCATGAATAGTCCATTACCTGCATGTCAGTCTGTGGGCACGTCAGTTACTTACAACTGACGAAATGTTATACACGGCTATCCTCTCTATGCCGGGAATAGTATAACGATCTCATACTTTAAGAAGACACAATAAAATTGAAATGAATAAATAACGTGTCAAAGGTGATTATCCTAAATATAAGTGTATGTCATGCCTTAATGCCTAATGCACACAATTCTACACTAGGATGACATTAATGCACACTTGTTCAGATTCTATGCATCCCATACTACATAGGTCTGAGGGCAAGCGCCTACGTACTCCACATCGAAGGGTTCGATCCCTCGCCATGAGACTACCCAGTAATAAAACAAGTTTTAGAGTTATTTCACAGATACGGATCTCAGCCTCCCTGGCTAGCCTCCCTGGCTATAATAACAGATTTCAGCCTCCCTGGCTATTATATCGTGAAAATAATTCCGTAAATGCCCCTCTAGCCCCGGTATATACATATTCTTTGGAGTATGGTAAACATCCGTCGACTACCCTAAGTCCTGGATAAAATACAGTCCATCTCCTATGGAGCAACCACAGTCCACCAACTGGGTCTATAGCCACGGAGATCCACCGCCGACTATATAGAAGCACTCATTTACGTTTGCACAAGTCTATTACATCTTCACCTAAGTGTCTAATTATTTTTAGTTCAAGACATGAATATGTTATCACCATAGAATTAGTTTTACCTCATACTGGATTTATTCACAAAATACGAGATCGCCCGACGGCATTATCTCGAAATCAAGTCTCAAAATCTTTCTTTCAAAATTACCGGTAACAGAGGTCTTACTAATTCTAAATCATAAATATTTCATGTACAAGAAACATGGGTACACATACCCTTTAATAATCATGTCTTGACTTAGATATTTTCATGTCTCTAGCTTATCCACAATTTGATCTATGTCTTATTTGGCATCAATCATAATTCTCTTATAGTTCATTCATGAATCAACGATAGCAATTTCATTTGCAAATTTAAGCACATATAATAATCAAGCATTCAACATGAATGAATAATCCCATCAAAAGGCAATTAATTCACATAATGTATATTTCTTTTACTCTTTAAAGTCATACCTTTTTTTTTTCTTTATAATAAAATTTTCAATCATTCTTGTCTTCTATATCAAATTTTCTTTTTAAAGTCTCATATTTACTTTCTTTAAAATATACAATAAAATTTCCATAACAATCTCTAATAGTTTCTATTTTATCTTATAACCATAATAGGAATTTATTCATACTAAAAAAAAACATCTTATTCTATTAAAACCAATCAAAAAAAATATGAAAGAATGGCTCAGGTTTCGAACCCATCACCACACCAAACAGGGAACTAATCCCACTCCAATAGCCAATAAGTCTATGTGGCTATGTGTGACATTTGTATACCGAAATCCTCATATATTAATTATCGGTTTCGGGATCAATTTAAAAGAATAGAAATAAAATGTAACTATCAAGTTTCGAACCCGAGATCTCTTATATCTTATAAGAGGTGCTCACTGGCTAACCAGCAAGTCTGATTGTGATTTCTGTCTAAGAGTTGTATTTGTATACTTTTGTTCATACTTTTCTGAAATTGTTTCTTTTTAACAAAACTTGTTTACCCAATAATCCAATCATTTAGGATATTGGAATAAACTTCTCTTTGGACTAAAAGGAACTCTTAAATAATAATCAACAAGTCCAAACTTATTTTTAGCATATATCTCATTTGAAAAAAAAAAGATTTTTCCTTTCTTTACAAAATTTACATTTCTTTTCAAACTCAAAAATTAAAATCATGCTTTTCTAAAAACTAGTTTATGCCCAACATCCTACAAATAAAAATTTGTGTTCAGAATCAAACATATCTTTTAATCTATTATGGATGTCTCAAAGGAATTCCTTTCATAAAAAAAAATTGTATTTTTTTGACATATGTCAACATACTTCATAAAAAAATTATTTCCTTCTCTTTTCTTTTTCATCATATCTCTAATCATATGTCGAAATATAGCGTTCTTTAACAATTTCTCATACATACCTAGATTTACGAGTATTCTAACATTGTTCATAGTAATAATTCTTTAGTTAAACTCTTTTTTTCAATTTACACATAAACTTGCATTTCTCAAAACTTGAATAAAAAAATATTGTTTAATTTCTCTTATACAAATTGGAAATTTATAGCATGCTAACAAGTCTCAAATCATAAAAATTTTACAAAATCTCTTTCATGAACAAATTATTATTTTCCAAATGTAACAATAAAAAATATACATATGTCAATAATAACAAAATTTTACTTTCTTCTTTCTTAGTCAATAAATCATAAACCATGTTTATCATATGATATTCATCACTAAAATTCCCACATACTCAACAAGTACAAAAATTACAATCACATTAACATGTTTCATGGCATGAAGAAATTCTTCTTTTTAATTAGCATGATATCACAACAAAATCATCCTCATTCAAAACATGATATACTAGCATAAATTTTGTCTTATAATTCTCAAACAATATCTTCTTATACTACTCTTTTTTGTATGCACATACTACACTAGAAAATAATGAAATCACCCACTAACACAATGTTAATCTATTTGTCAACATAGCATGATTCACTATTAATCTCACCACAATCATGGTATAGTTATTCTATTTTATCAAAACTACTCATTCACTTTCATTAGCATGTACATTCAAAAAAATTAGAAAGTAGGAGAACACCCACCTTTTGTGAAGCTTGAACAGTGAAAAGAAAAGAGAACACCACTTCTAGCTCCAAAGATTCCTAGCTCCTAGTAAGGCTTCTCCTCCTAGCAAAACTCACTTTCCCTAGCAATGGCTTCCTCCCTCTAGCAATTCCTCCGAGCAAAAGGACCCTCACTCTCTTTCTTTTCTTTCTTTCCTTTCTTCTTTTGATAATGTTTTTGGTGCAAGATAAAGGTAAGAAATGGGGGCTCTATTTATAGGATTTTGGGAGGGTCTAAAGTGTAAAAATTCCACCCTAATAACTCTTCAAATTTATTCTACAACTCTCCACTTTCCTAACTCCTAAAACCCCCATCTCTTCATCTCCCCACTCTCCACTAACTTAACTCAAAAACCCTTCTCCTCCTCACTCCATGACCGGCCACCCCCCTAGCCCACAAAATGGTCCAAATACATTTGTGTGTGCATGCACACATGCACAAACAAATATGAACACATTTCTATAACTCTAAATGTGTACTAATATTTGTAACTTGTCATGTATAACTTAATTTGTGATTTTAATAGTGGGCTTGCTACATGGGCTCATTTCTAATTAATTTGATTATCTAGTGGGCTTGCTACATGGGCTCATTTCTAATTAATTAATTTGATTATCTAGTGGGCTCCTCTCCTAATAGGCTAGATTTTATTCTATAGGTCCATGAATCAAAAAAGGCTTAATTAAAACTTATGCATGCTAAAAATTTGTAATTGAGAATAACAAATGAGAATAAAATTTGCACGTGCATCATACGTGCAGAAAATCGAAAAATGCATTTTAATCAAAACAAGGGGGAAATAAATTTTCGTTTTATAAAATAGATTTAAATACACAAAAATAAATAATTTAAACCTATAGAAAATATTATACGTAGTGGTGGAAACACGTGCATCAAAACACGTAAATCCTAGGGATTGAAATATTATATTTTAGTTGACTGAAATCAATACGGAAAATGTATAAATAGTACGAATCCAAAATATGTAGTGAAACACATTACAAAATATACGTGCGTAACACCCAGGGGCAAAATTGTAGTTTCCAATTTTGCGGGGTGTTACATATTGCCTATGTGATTCTGCTCATTTTGGCCTGAGGAGCCCGTGAAAATATTGCCTGTGTTGTGAGCTACGGAATTAAGAGCAGAATTCCGTAAGCTTTTTGTGTTTCAGAGCAGAAATTTAAGGGGAAACTCAGCCAAAACTTTATTTCAAAGGTAACTATCTTAGTTTATGTTTAAAGTGACATAAAAATTGAAAAAAGTGAATTTGGAGTTATAAATTATAAATAAATATATATTAAAAAAAATTTGGGTGTTACAATCTTTTCTCTTTTCAGTTCAGTTTTTTTTAAAAAAATTTAAGTTTTTTCAACAGTGGTGGAGATGGTGGTCGGTGATGATCGACGGTGGATGTAATATTCTACTATCTCTATCTCTACCATTGTAGTATAAGAGTTAGGGTTGTACAGTTGTGCGGACATGTAATCAAATACGTTGAGTACAATTACTAACTTGTTTAATACTGAGTATATTTTGGTTGGTGTTAAGCTAGCATCCTCATCTTTCTTATCTCTTTTGTTTAGCTTTCCAAAAAATTGGATTCATTTATAATGACTACATCTGCGTTGATAATCAAATACTTCAAAAAGAACAAAAAAAACAAGAAACAAAAAACTTCCACGTTTTGAAGTAAATATATTGCATGTACTAATCATAAGGTCAATCTATCTTTAACACTACCTCTAGTCTCTACATATCTAAATGCTCTTAGACCTAATCTTCATAGTCGCATCCATCCCTATTTGAATGTGAGTGTTGATATAGAAGTAGAAGTAATTTTAAGTTGCTTGGAAATAACTTAACAAAATTTCACGAAGCAGGGGTTCCATATTTTACTTTATCAGTGAGGGGGGCATTTTTTAAGGGTTTTTCCCCTCCATACTTACAGGGGTGTATTGGATTGGGATTTCAAAAGATTTTAAAAGAATTGAGAATCCCAGTATTTAAGGGATTTATGGAGAATCCACCTAAAACTTTGACCCGGAATCTGGGATTTATAAGGATTTTGATGGAATTCTTATTATGAATTAAATGGAATTCGAAGGAATTCGATGACAATTGAACTTTTATAAACTTTATAATTAGTTCATTTCCTACACAAGATTATCATTCTCATAAGAGTAGTACGAATAAACATTAAGACACCTCGCAAGTCATTGACATAAACCATCACATGAGTGAGCAAATTGCCATTAAAGCAGTCCACGAAACAACATTCCTCTCAGGCATCTCCTCAAACAATCTCCCCGCATCACTCATAAATCCATAACTACCATACAAATGCAACAATGCAGTACCAACATAGACATCACTCATCAACCCAAGTCTAAAAACCAACCCATGAAAACCTCGGTCCCTCCACCAACCCTCCCCATCAACTTGTTACATTCAGTCACCAAACTCGCTAGCACGAACCCATTCGGCACAACCCCGTCTTCTCTCATGCCCCTAAACAAGTTCATTCCTTTACCCATCATACCAACTCTAAACACCCCAGAAATGGCTGTATTCCAAGAAGCATCATTTCTCTGTGGCATTTTGTCGAACACCTTGAGTGCATACTCAGGGTTGCCAAACTTGAAGTACATGCTAGTGAGGGTGTTATATTGGAAAATGGCGAGATTGAGGCAATACCGGATACAGAGACAATGGGTTGATTTTGCAGTAATTGGGTTTGTGATTTCTGAGAAACCCTTTTGGAAGAAGTGGGAGATTTCGGGTTTTGGGTGGTCGGCAAGGATGCGGAATCCATTTGCAGAGGCTAGGGTGGTGCATGGGGAGAGAGTGGAGAGGGTTCTGAATTTGAATGGAGGTATTTTGGTTGCCAACTTATTAGTATTAGCCAGTTTTGGGGAAGAAGATGGTAGGTGTTGGGGAAGAAGATGAAAGTTTCTACAGAGAAGGTGAGAATTGCAAAGGCTTTGGGTATTTATACCTCAAACCCTAGATTCCATCTAAATCCTCCAAATTCTCAATTCTACCAAAATCAATAACTTTTTGAATACACCGGGAATTGAATGGGGTCATTTAAAATTTCAATTGAATACACCGAGAATTGAATAGAATCACCTAAATTCTCAATTGAATACACTGTGACTTTTATAAACTCCTTTAAAATCCTAATTGAATACACTAGGATTTTCACATTCTTTTAAATTCTTTTCAAATTCCAATCCAATACACCCCTGTTACATCTTATTTTTTTTTGTATTTTCACATGCTCACTTAAATTATTTATATTTTCATATTCTCACCTCAAATCAACATTGTAATTCTAAAACACAAATAATATTCAAAAAGGCCATTTAAATTTTACGTTATTTTTCATTCCCTATTTCTTCTTCAAATCAAAGAAAACCAAGCAATATTTTTAAATTTCCTTCAAAACTCTTGTAAAAACATATAATGTAGACATCAAACTTCAATTTCTCCAAATTATTCCTAAGAAAAACATCTGATTATTATTTCCTTCAAATGTTTTTGGGTCATAGAAATTTGAGGGTTAGAAATTATGTTATGGTATTCATTAAAGTGAAAGATAACAAACATTAAAGTTATTGGATATTTGAAGGATGAGTTTTTTTCGTTTTTCTATTATTTTTTTAGGTGATGAGATGGGTTAGGATTTGTTGTTGAGATATAAGATATTAATTGAGGAATTGAAGGAGATGAAAGAATAGAGGTGAACATTTTTATATGAAGAAGATGGTTAGGGGTAATTTAGGAATACAAATAATTTCTGATTGGGTTTGTACCCAATAAGAAGAATATTCAAAATATATTCATCACAATTAATAGAAAAACCAATGTAAAGTGGATTTTTTGAAATCACACAAAGAAATTGAGGTGGAAACATGGAAAAATGAAGAATTCATGTGGGAATATGAAAATACCAAAGTTTTGGGATGTGAATATGAAAAAATACCCTTTTTATAGTTATGTAAACATATGAGAAATGATAATGCAATGTCTATACTGCAATTTGGAGGTGCATTGTTGGATCACCCATTTACGGATGATCGGCAGCAGCAAATGCAATACGCATCAGCAAGGCACACAAGGGAGAGATCATAATTTTGAAACGCAGGAGAGACCAAGGTGATGCAATATGGTAGCAGCAACTTTTGCGATGCAAGAACAACAGACTACAGACTGTAAGATGACGATCAGGTGAATAGTACTCCTTTTTTTCTTCTTCCCATTGTTTGGATGACGAGGACTACACATACCTTAAATTTTATACCAAACATAACCCAACCACTAAAAGGCAAAGGTTTTGTCATATTTTAATCATTTTTTATTGGTCTTTTAGTAGTTTGAGGATTTATCTTTTAGTTGTTAGGATAAGTTTGCGGTAAAATTTGAGGTATGTATAGCAGTTTTTTACAATTGTTTTGGGAGGGTGTGAAGCTCCGGGCCGTTGCAAGCTGAGGCTCAAAGAGGGTGCGACACTTGCTGCTCTTCAATTGCAAACAATGAGCCCAAGAAACCCAACCCCTAAGGGGTCATTCACCATTGTCAAATTAGGCAAAATTCTTTCTTCGCAGTTGTCTTACTTCCGAGTATAATTACGGGGCATAATTGTTCCTAATAGTAGAAAGGAAAAAAATGACATTCTAAAGTACAAACAAACCACATCCACTCGACTCACTGAAATATGCATATCTAACATACACGCTCCTCTCAAATATATAAAGCCAAAAAAAAAAATGCAAAAGGATAAACAACAAATAGTTAGCCAAAAGGATCAAGATAAAAAAAATGGTTTCATTAACTGCTCAACCAACATTTACCGTTGGACTGAAAACATGTGATAAATAAGCAAAACTTTCAAAAGTACAGATAAATTACCAAACACATTATCCTGTCTCGAATGCTTTACTTAAGAAACACTAGTGTTACCTTGTACAAATTGCACAGACTAAATAATTGTAATAGATTTATAAAATTAAATTGATCCTTAAAAAGTGAGAGAATTGGGAGAAATTGCTTCATAAAGAGTATAGTTCAGTAAAATTTATTATAAAAAAAACACTTACAGCTTTGTATACATCATAATCGGCAATACTTAGGTCATATGGCTTACATCATCTCGACCATTCCCTCCCTCCCCATCCTTCCAAAAATTCCACAACCTATTAGACGCCTTCTCCCTTCTCTCCCTCGTCTCCACCGTCCTCAACCGCAATAACGTTCCCTTCTCCAACATCCCTCTCCACCTTTCCGTCTGCCTCACCCCGCTATCCGCCACCTACCTCCTTACCAAATCCGATACAGCAGTCATCCCCTCTTTAACTCATACTCTTCCCAAAATCCAAATTTTAGAATTTCCACAAATTAAAAATTGAAAATAATATGAGATAGTAAATTAGGATTTCAAAAATTAATACATACACCACACATAGATATAATTGATTTAGTTAAGCAAAATTTCTTAAAATCCTTTTTCACAAACACCTTCTGTGCTACATAAGCATTTCATCGAACACTTAATGAGTAAAGCACAGTTCTAGAAATTAAGTATCAAATTTATATTTATAGGTTTAAAGCTTTTATTTCATTTTGTTTTAATTTTTTAATAAAACTATCCATACTGCACGTGTTAATAAATGTGAATTCATCTTTTTACTCTTCTTTTTCTATATTTAAAAATAGAAAAATAAGAGAGGCAATAAATACTCTCCTATTAGTATAATACATAGATAAAGATATGCAAAAAGCATGTTCATGAGAAGATGTTCTGATCATTACAAGAAAGCTTTGCTTCACATACTATTCAGCTCAATAGTCATCAATCTCATAAACGAGAACACATAAAATGAAGGATTTTAAAACAGAATGATTCTGAAAAACCTACAACAACAAAGTCATCAAAGCATCACACAAAAAGAACATTAACTAAAATAAATTTCTCTAACATGCAACCAGATAAGCATAATAGTGAAGTCTTAATAGAAGAGCAATAAATAACAAACATAATGACATAATATCCAATAAAACTTCCAGCAATCATAAATAACAAGTCTAAACAAATAGACAATTCAGTACCAGCAAAAAATTCAAAAATAAGAAAACAAAGATTATAAAAGGAAAAAACTGTCTTGAGGACAACTGAGACAACTGAGGTACGCATTACTGGGTAACGCCTAGCCACTTAGTGAAATTGTCAAACTCTGCATAATCGCTGTCTGTGATCATGGTCTTGTACCAAGCTTTACCCGCAGCCTTGATGGCAGCAGCTTCCTCCTGAGCAACAAAGTAAAAGAATACACCACAATTAAATCTCACAAATTCTCAAATCAAACAAACATACGAGGGGAAGTTACGGAAATGAAAGCAACAGTGACTACGAGAATCCTTACAGATACATAAAAACTAGATACAAAACCAATAAGCACTACTCAGCCCACTCCAATACCTCCTTATTGCTAACCAACACTTATAAATTACCAATATTGGTTCTTAAATCTCATTATTCAACCAAAATTTTATACAAGACTGATACAATGGAACTTTAGCATTCAGTGCACATTGAGATTACTTATAAAGCCCAATATATCCACCAAAAAGAAGTGGTAGGTGACTACAAGTTCCAATGCACAACAGTGATACTTACCGGCTAGACTAAACCAGCAAATACAAGTATTAAGTGGATAATACAACTACTATCGACCTCTTTGGGAAGGAGGTCCAGTATAGATAACTGGGATTTCATCCTCCCTGGATTAATTTCCCAACTGTACTGGGTTATCATCACATAACCTCATTCCCAAACGGGCATTGCTGCTTAGTCAGATTAACAAGAAGCTACACAAGTTCGCCAAATAAGGCCGTGATGATTTTTATATTGTAATGTTATATACCCTGTAATACACATGGACTTTCTTGACAATTGCAGAAACCTACAGAGCTTGGAAAACAACATATGAAACCATATATGTACTTTAATATATATAATTCGGTTTCACCTACATAAAGAAAAGAAAAAAAATATTTACAAGTATAATATATGTGAATGTTGTTAAAATAGTGCTCACAAGATTATCAAAGCTTACTCAAGTTCAACTGATTAGACTCAAACCGGCAGAAAATAGTTAAGAAACCAGATGGCAGCTTATTAAGGGCTCAGTAGGTACAATAACAATTGAGCAACAATTTTTTACAAGTAATTCCCTAAATAATAAATACGTCAGAATTCACTATTCACCTTATTGCTTCTAATACTACTTTTACATGCTATTGATAGTTGTCAGACAACAGATGGTGAAACAGTACATGGGACCTGTATATTTGTTTACCATGCATGATAATCCTGAAAATAGGAAATATAAGATCACTTCTACTACTATTTTGTTTTGTGAGTACCAAGAGCTTCTTGCATTCTTAGGTGGATCCTTACATGTGACTTTAATAGACATGTTGTAAACTCTTATCAAAATAGAATGGCAACACCAAAGCACAACAGTAACAATTTTGGAAACTAATATGCAATGACCATCAGCTAGAGCTGAAGAAAAATACAAAAGTTGAGAAGCTTTTGAACTACTCATCCATTTGCAAAAAATCAGTGTTCAAAAGTACTAGTGCTGACATCTAATTAAGAATGTAATCTAATGACGACGCTAGCTAGAAATCTAATTAAGAATGTAATAACAAAAAAATCAGTGTTCAAAAGTACTAGTGCTGACATCAAATGAACTACACTTCCATTTGCAATGAAAACAGATACAACTAAATGCAATTAAGCATCCCTAGTGGCTTGTAGAGATATCATTAGAGGCTTATAGTTATGTCACTAGTAACCTACAGCTATTCACACTGTACATCACAACAAACAAGCTTAGCAAATACAATGCAAAGCAATCTCTTGATTGATATCAGAATGCATGCAGTTATTCACACTGTATATCTTCATGTACTAATAAAATGACATGTTAATATATACTGATTCTAAAATATGCAATACTAATAGAACAGAATAACAACCCAGTAATAACTTACCCTAGCAAATGAACAATAATAATACTTCGTGGTATCAAATAAGAAAAGTTGAAAGGAATTCAGTATCAATACCTTAGGAAGCTTGCTCCTTTTCTTATCAAGCTTCTCTGCCTTGGCCTTCACCCTCTCCGCCTCAGCAAGCAAGGCCATCCTCCTAGCAGTCTTGGCATACGGGTTCAGCTTCAACAACGCATTCAGATTCTTCAATGGGTTCTTCTTCAAAGTCCTCCTCTTCACCTCCTTAGTGATTGGCCTAACAACCGACTGCACCTCATCCGAGTTAATAATCCTACCAAGATCAGCATTAGTCATCTTCGACCTCGGTAACACATACTTATTCTTCTTCTCCGAAGCCTTCTCAAACGTCCCGAACACCGAATCCAGCTTCTCAAACGCCGACTTGGTCCACACAATAAACCTCCCAACATGCCCACCTGGTGCCAGCTTCAGCAAGTTCAGCCTCTCCACATTCGCCACCTCAACACCGGGAATATTACGGAAAGCCTTCACGATCTTTGATCCCTCAGTCCCATAAACAATCAGAGGTCCCTTCCTCGAAACATACCGCCTGTTCCTCATCTTTCCCTTTCCAGCACGGATCGCAGTGCTGTCCTTCGCCTTCTCCGCGTCATCAAAAGCACCAATCTGTTTGAGGGCTTTAATCGCCTGAGATGTTTTCTCCACTGATTCGATCGAATCGGAGACGACAAGGGGCAGTTCAGGAACATTTTCGATCTTGTGCCCGCGAGCGAGCACGAGAGACGGAACGGCGGATGCGGCAAGTGCAGAAACAACAGCGAAGCGGCGCTGGTTAGTGTTGACACGTCGGTGCCATCGGCGCCAGATCTTGGTGGGGGCGAACATGCGCCCACCACGGCACATGTTGCCGAAGGCTCCCTGGCCGGCGCGGTGGGTCCCGCCACCGGGGACACGGGGGATACGGGAGACGGCGCGGCCGGTACCCCATGACTCGGCGGAGGTCTGGTGACCAGCTTTTCGGGAGACGGCGTAGGGCTGGCGGTGGTTCTTGGAGAGGTTGGCGTGGACGAAGCGGACGACGTCGGGGCGGATCGGGGCCTTGAGGACGTCGGCGAGGGGGAGAGTGTTTGAGGAGTCGGTGGCCATGTCGCCTTCGAAGGCGTGGACGGTGACGAGGGGGCGGATTGCGGCAGCCGCAGCCATTGTTGGGGAGTTAGGGTTTGGGGGGAGGGAACGGATTGATCTAGGGTTAGGGTTTAGGTAGAGAAATGGAGAGGAGGAGGTGGATAATTTATATAGGGGGAGGGAGCTAGTTTTTTAATCTGGTGCGTTGATAGGGAAGTCAATGGACGGTTAGGATGAGATGGGGGAAATAGTGAAGAGCGTTCTGGGTTGGGCTGTGTTTGTGCTATGGACTGAGTAGTGAGTACAATAGAATAGGGATGGTATACTGCGTGCGAACAGTACCGTATCATCATTGTTCTACCGTCTACCGTATTGACATACTTAGTAGATGGTTTTTTATATCATTACTGTGCCAAAATTTTAGTACTATCGAGTTCAGTAATACCAAATTATTGGTACAATAATGGTAATATTACAGTAGTACTAGATCTTAAAGAGAAAAAAGAAATTTCAGTTGAGTATAAGTATATATATCTGATTAGCTAATAAACAGATACTTGAAGTCTTGAACAATCAACCACGCAGCAATTTTAGATGTAACTTGGCTGTTGCAAGTGCTACTGAAGTTTCTTTACTACACCAAAAATTAACATTTGTTTTGGATCCAGGACCTCAGCCATCATTCATTATTAAACGTACACATACTATCAGAAATGATAGAGAACAACGGTAAGGTAATTGAAAGATTTAAACCACATGAGAAGGCAAGTTAGTAGTAGTTGGTTGAAAAACACATCATATTTTGCAATTTATTGCTCCAATAACGAACGACTTATTATTCATCATTTACACTCGATATTTTTTATTCTTTATTTTTTATTTTTGTCTATAATTCTACTTCTCCCCTTTATGCTATAATTCCACGTCTTCTCTTCTATTATATATACTTCTTAATTTATACTACTATAATAAAATAGAGCTACCAAATAAATCACAAATATGTATATTTTTTAAGTAATTTACTTACTTAGGGTCTACTTGAAAGGAAAAAGAAATTATAGGTAAATGTATTAAGTTGTTATGGTGCCTTTGGAAAACTACTTACTAAACATATATAAGATCTTATGACTTAGATGAAAACTAATCCATTGAGTTCTAAATAATTTGATGAAAATTAATCCCATAAATTTAATTAGAATGGATGTCAGTTCATGTCTTTCAATCACTATCAAATTATCTAAAAAAAATGTTTGAATTACTTTTAGTTTGAGCGCCTACAATGAAGTAGCCGAGATGGATGTTGTATTTTTGACACCACCACAATAGAAGGTAAGATATCTCCAAAAATTTATAGCGTTTTTCTAAGGCAACCCACTATAAGAAAAAGTGAGTTATGTTGAAATATAGTAATTGTATATTCTGTTTCCTAATATAGGAAACAGATTCTCCAAATCTCTCCTCTTCCCAATCTTCTCTCAATCTCTTTTCTTCTTCTCCAAGAATGTAATCCTTATATATAGATGTATACAGTGAAGAATAAAAAAGAACAATAAGAATAAGAATTTTCCCCAAAATTATTTTCTTCATGGTATCAGAGCCAAATTAGATCTAAACCAATTGAAGACGAAGAAGAGGAGACTGATCACCTCCACTTTGATCTGATCCCGTTGTTGATCCCGTCACCGATCATCGACTCCGATCCCGTCAGATCCCGTCGCCGAAAACCCCAAAGAAGACCCCCTGTCCCCTTCTTCTCTCTCCTCGACATTAGTCGACAAACACCCTGCCGATCCCCTTGCTCCCGATTCCGTCGACCAATCGCAACGCCGCTCGTCGACGCGTCGTTCACCGTCGATGCCAGCGCCGCCACCTGGTCGCCGCCGCCGCCGGCTTTGGTCACCGGTGTTGCTGCTGTCTCTCCACTAGTGTTGCTGATATCCCTTGCTGGATTGTTGCTGTTTTGCTGAAGATCAGATCTGTTCTTTTCTTGTGCCGCTACCATGGGACAAACTGATGGAGCTAAGAAGAATATTGGACTCGCCTCTACATTAGTTACAGCTGCAGGTAATGATGGTAAGGTATTTAATATTTCTGCTTCTGTTAAGAATAGTGCATGGATAATTGATTCGGGTGCTACCGACCATATGACTTTTGATTCTAGACAAGTTCAAAATTTTCAACCATCCACTAGATCGACTGTGTCCACTGCCAATGGTGACCCTGCCACTGTTACTGGCGAGGGTACCATACATCTCACAAATAACCTAACCTTAGATACTGCCTTAGTTGTACCATCCTTGAATTTCAACCTATTATCCGTAGCTCAAATAACTACTGCCTTACATTGTATTGTAGTCTTTTGGCCTTCTCATTGTGTGTTTAAGGATATTCGGACTCGTAAGACGATTGGTTATGGGGTTAGGCACGGGAAGCTCTATTACCTAGATTTAGAATCTGAAAGTTCGAGCAAGTTGACTCAAGCTCTAAGTGTGGAAGGATCCGAAGATGAGAAGAAGAAATCAGATATTTGGCTGTGGCATCGACGTCTAGGGCATGCTTCTTTTGGTTATTTGAAGAAATTATTTCCAAGTTTATTTTTAAAATTGGATATATCTGCCTTTCGGTGTGATGTGTGTGAACTTGCAAAAGGTCATCGTGTCTCTTTTCCTCCAAGTCCAAGTAGAAGCTCCCTTCCTTTTATGATTATTCATTCTGATGTTTGGGGTCCATCCAAAATCACTACATTTGGAGGAGCCAAATGGTTTGTGACCTTTATTGATGACTGTACCCGTATGACCTGGATTTGTTTGATGAAGTCGAAAAGTGAAGTTAGTGGTTTGTTTCAGAAATTTCACAAGCATGTTATGATTCAGTATAAATCACAAATTCAAGTTCTTAGGAGTGATAATGGCGGAGAGTACCTGAGTTCAAATCTGCAACAATATTTAGTGGAACACGGAATTGTTCATCAGACTGCATGCTCGTATACACCTCAACAGAATGGAGTTGCAGAAAGAAAAAATAGACACTTGCTCGAAGTGGTCCGTGCTTCTCTCATCCATGGAAATCTGCCACTCATTTATTGGGGAGAAGCCCTTGCTTCTGCTGCATACTTAATCAACCGAGTTCCCTCTAATATCCTAAACTTTCTCACACCGTTTCAAGCATTAACTGAAGCTGTGAATGCACCAAAATTTGTCAACTTGCCACCTCGTGTGTTTGGGTGTGTTGTATTTGTTCATCTTCATCAACATGAACGCAATAAGTTAGCTCCTTGAGCTGTCCGCTGTGTTTTCGTGGGATATGCACAGAATAAGAAAGGGTATCGGTGCTATCACCCACCAACTCAAAAATGTTTGTGACTATGGATGTTGTGTTCCATGAGGATGAGATGTATTTTTCCTCTGAGGTTGAACTTCAGGGGGAGCACCGAAATGAAGTTCAAACTCTTGCCTATGATGAAGTAGTTACTATTCAAACTGAACAATCAGATATAAGGGGAGAAAATCAGGATGTAAGTAATGACGATTACTCGAATGAAGACTTGGTTGAGGAGGAAGAAAATTTTCACGAAGATCTGCAGTCAGTGCCAAACCTCCATGAAGATGAGCCATCTCCACCACCAGCACCATCTGAACCATCTCCACCACCAATACCATCAGATCTATATCTACTCCCAGCAGAACCCCAAAACCAATCGTCATCGCTGTCCGAAGCTCCAAGAAGAGAACTCCCAAACCGTACTACTAGAGGTATCCCCAAACCCACTTACGAGCCTAATCCCACTAGTAATGTCAAGTATCCCATGAGTCATTATGTGTCCACTCACCGATTGTCTGAATCAAATAAGTCATTTGTAAATCAATTATCTGCTGTATCTATTCCTAATAGTGTGCAGGAAGCCTTAGCCGATCCAAGGTGGAAAGCAGCTATGGATGAGGAGATGAAGTCCTTGAATAAGAATGAGACTTGGGAGATAGTCGAGCTGCCAGCAGGGAAGAAGCCAGTAGGATGCAGATGGATTTATACAGTGAAATATAAATCGGATGGTTCGATAGAGTGGTACAAGGCAAGGCTTGTTGCCAAAGGGTACACTCAAACTTATGGAATTGATTATGACGAAACATTTGCACCTGTGGCAAAGTTCAACACTATTCGAGTTCTACTGTCACTTGCTGCAAATCTTGACTGGCCGTTGGAGCAATTTGATGTGAAGAATGCATTTTTGCATGGGGAATTGACAGAAGAAGTCTATATGGATCTTCCACCAGGGTCGAACAGACCAGTTCAACACAGCAACAAAGTATGTCGTCTGAAGAAAACATTGTATGGACTGAAGCAGTCGCCAAGAGCCTGGTTTGGGAGATTTACCAAATCAATGAGGACATTCGGATACGATCAGAGTAATTCTGATCATACTCTATTCCTAAAAAGGAAAGAAGGTAAAATTACTGCTCTCATTATTTATGTTGATGATATGATAGTAACTGGAGATGATCCCGAGGAGATGAAGGCATTAAAGTACTACTTGTCACAAGAGTTCGAAATGAAAGATCTTGGTTCTTTGAGATACTTCCTTGGTATTGAAGTTTCTCGCTCAAGAAAGGGGATATTTCTTTCTCAAAGAAAATATGCTCTGGATTTATTGAAGGAAACTGGAATGTCCGCCTGTCAACCGATTAGTACACCATTGGAAGAAGGACTGAAACTATGCAACGAAGCTGATCAAGTGCCTTGTGATAAGGAAAGATATCAGAGATTGGTTGGACGACTAATGTATCTTGCACATACACGGCCAGATTTGTCATATGCTTTAAGTGTGGTAAGCCAGTTTATGCATGCACCTCGGGAACAACATATGGACACGGTGATGAGAATTATGAGATACATTAAGTCAGCCCCAGGAAAAGGAGTCTTATTTGCAAAATATGGTCACTTGAAGGTTGAGGCATATACTGATGCTGATTGGGCAGGATCTACAATCGATAGGCGCTCCACTTCAGGATATTTCACATTTGTTGGAGGAAATTTAGTTACATGGAGGAGCAAGAAGCAAAATGTTGTTGCACGCTCTAGTGCAGAGGCTGAGTATCGCGGAGTAGCTTTAAGTATAACAGAAGCTTTATGGCTGAAACTCCTGTTGCAGGACTTAGGCTATGGTCCAAAGGAACCTATGAAGGTGTATTGTGACAGTCAAGCGGCGTGTGATATTGCAGCTAATCCAGTTCAGCATGATAGGACGAAACATGTAGAGGTGGACAGATTCTTCATCAAAGAAAAATTAGATGAGAAAGTTATTGAGATATCCAAGGTGAAGTCAGAAGATCAACTCGCAGATGTCCTAACCAAGGCTGTTTCGAGTCGGCTCTTCTTGAAATTTGTTGACAAGTTGGGCATGCTCGATATCTATGCACCAACTTGAGGGGGAGTGTTGAAATATAGTAATTGTATATTCTGTTTCCTAATATAGGAAACAGATTCTCCAAATCTCTCCTCTTCCCAATCTTCTCTCAATCTCTTTTCTTCTTCTCCAAGAATGTAATCCTTATATATAGATGTATACAGTGAAGAATAAAAAAGAACAATAAGAATAAGAATTTTCCCCAAAATTATTTTCTTCAAGTTATAATTCCATAAATTCACACACAAATCATCGTATTATTCCTTTGACCAATTCTAAGAATGATCAGTTAAAATCTTAATTGCCTCATCATAAAAAATTTATCTAATAAACCAATTTTGAGAAAGAAAAAAATCCTTAATAAAATGGTATGGAAATTTTGGATTTATTATTTTTTTTTTTGTAAAAGATCGCACTATAAAAATACTATTTGGAGTGAAAGAAACCCTTTCGCTATGAATATTTTTTCTAAAGTTGGTTCAACGAATCAAAATTTGTATGATGTTGCAGTTAAGATTCTAACCGATCGCTTTTGGAGTTGGTCGAGTGAGCATGATAAAAATAGTGATTTATGGGTGAGCTGTATGGAATTAGAACGTTTGTTAGTGAGTTATGTGGAAAAAACCTAAAATTATATAAATGGGTTGCTCTAAGGATTATATTATATTATGTAAATTAGCATAAACCGCCTGCATTTTAAGTGTTGACTCTATATTTTTTGTGTATAAAATATGCACATGTATCTAATTATTTTATTTAAGATCTAAGGCCAATATACAATGAAATTCAAATAAATCTCGAGATTTTTATAATCAAAGCAAAAAAGAAAAAAATCATGCAAATATGAAAGATCGCTATCCAACAAGATGCAATTGTTCCCCAAGAAACCAAGCACCAACTGCTTATTTACTGCTTTATTTGTGAAAAATAAATATGTAAACGAATCTTTGACAAATGAAAAGGTATGGAAAGAAAATAAAGTGGATTCACCGAAATAAGTTTCGGTCGATTGTCAATTTATTTATTTCGTGCTCGTCGTTGGTATACCACGAGTATAATTTTTTTGTGTGAGAAACTCGTCGTTCCCAACGGCGAATTTAGTTCAAAATTTTCAAACAATACTCGCGTTGGAAACGGCGATGTGCTTTATATTAGACTTGTTGTTTCCAACGACGAGTTTAGCTATAAAAAAAAAATTGATTGACTTTTTTCGAAAATCTACCAAGTTCATCGAAGAGCTTTTTAGTTCAAAATTTTCAATCACGACTCGCCGTTGGGAACTGCGAGGTGCTTTACACTAGACTCGCTATTCCCAAAGACGAGTTTAGTTTTTTTAAAAAAACCGGTGGAATTTTTTTCCAAAATTTATCAAGTTCAGCGGAGAGTTTTTTAGTTTAAAATTTTCAATCAGGACCCGTTGTTGGGAACGGCGAGGTGTTTTACACTAGACTCGTTGTCCACAACGACGAGTTTAGTTAAAAAAAAAAAGAATTTCGATGGATTTTATTCCCGAAAATTCACCAAGTTCAGCAGTTTACTCTATGTGATATTTCAAAGAACATCGTCGTTCCTAACAACGAGTCTAGTATAAATTAACTCACTGTGGGGAACGACGAGTCTTGTTTGATAAATTTGAAGTACACTCGTTGTTGTGAAATAACTAGTTTATCCAAAAAAAAAAAACTAGGCCCGTTGTTCCCAATGTCAAGCTTGAAATAACATCTCTGTTGTGAACAACAAGTTTAATTATTGAGTCCCCCAGGGCAATTAGTTCGGCATGTGCCATCTTTCTGCACATAGTTTCGAAAAAGAGCATTTATTTTTTTAAAAAAATCCATAATTAAAGAGTTCAAAAAACACTACATGCATGAATTGTGAACAAATTGTGACCTTGTATACAGGGCAACGACCTCACATGTTTTTCCATCGCCATCCTCTCTGTAAATCACCCTAGGGGGGTGAATAGGGTAATTGTACGAATAAAAAAATATACTTAAATAAAATGCAGAGTAAATAAAAAGTTAAGAAGAGCAAACACAGATAGCACAAGTGATGTAACACCCCGCAAAATTGGAATTACAATTTTGCCCTTGTGTGTTACGCACGTGTATTTTGTAACGTGTTTTCATCCCGTATTTTGATTATCGACTATTTATTTATTTTCAATATTGATTTTTTCCTATTTTGAATCAACAAAAATATAATATTTCGATATTTGTATTTTACGTGCTTTGTACGTGTTTTCAATACACATATTAATTATATATTTTCTGCCGCCACGGGTGATAATTTCTAGGTTCCAATTATTTATTTTATGTTTACAAATCGATTTTATAAAACGAAAATTCATTTTCCCCCTTGTTTTGATTAAAATGCATTTTTTGACAATCTGCACGTATAGTGCACGTGCAAATTTTTATTCTCATTTTGCTACTCTCATTTTACTATTTTTAGCATGCATTAGTTTTATTTAGCCTTTCTTTTGATCCATGGACTTAAAGTTAAATTCTAGCCCAATAGACTAATTAAAAAGAGAGCCCACTAGGATAATTAAATTAGTTGAATAAAATGAGCCCATGTAGCAAGCCCACTAGATAATTAAATAGATTAATTAGTAATGAGCCCATGTAGCAAGCCCACTATTAAAATCACATTTTTAGTTAAATATGTACTAATACATGACAAGTTACACATATTAGTACACATTTAGAGTTATAGAAATGTGTTCATATTTGTTTATGCATGTGTGCATGCATACACAAATGTATTTAGACCATTTTTTGGGCAAGGGGAGGAGAAGAGTTGGTAGGTTGAGTTAGTGGAGAGTGGGGAGATGAAGAGATGGAGGTTTTAGGAGTTAGGAAAATGTAAGGTTGCATGAATTAATTTGAAGAGTTATTAGGGAGGGATTTTTGCACTTTAAACCCTTCCAAAATCCTATAAATAGAGTCTCATTTCCTACATTTCTCTTGCACCAAAAACAATATCAAAATAAGTGTAAGAAAAAGAAAGAAAGGAAGAAAAAGAAAGAGAGTAAGAAAGTTATTGTGCTTGGAGGATCTCTTGCTTGGAAAGGAGAAATTGCTAGGAGGAGAAGCCTTACTAGAAGCTAGGAATCTTTGGAGCTAGAAGTGGTGTTCTCTTTTCTTTTCAAACTTCACAAAAGGTGGGTGTCTCCTACTTTCTAATTTTTTTTGAATGTGCATGTTAATAGAAATGAATGAGTAATATAGAATTTGATTTGATAAAATAGGACAAACCTATGCATTGGATGTAATGAAATATTGCTTTATTGAGTAAACAAACCCAACTTATGTTAATTAGTAATGAGAAAAGAAATGTTGATTTGTTTTGTCATGAATTAGTATGCATGAATGAAGATATAATTGATTGTATGAAAAATGTTGGGAATACATTCTTTTGCAAAAATATTTTTTTGTAAAGTTAATTGAATACCATAAACTTGTTTTGATTGTTGCCATGCTAATTGAAAAGAAGAGTGCAACTAAAGGATTAATTCTATTAACCATATTAGAGTGTTTGCAAATTTGTGATTTGTCAAATGTGTGATATGTAGGAGAAATGTTAAAGAATGCTATATTTCGACATATGATTAGAGATATGATGAAAAAGAAAAAAGAAGGAAATAAATTCTTTTTATGAAGTATGTTGACATATGTCAAAAATACAATTTTTGTATGAAAGGAATTTCTTTGAGACACCCATAATCGATTAAAAAAATATGTTTGATTCTTAACACAAATTTTTATTTGTAAGATGTTGGGCATAAACTAGTTTTTTAGAAAATCATGATTTTAATTTTCGAGTTTGAAAAGAAGTGTAAATTTTGTAAAGAAAGGAAAATCTTTTTTTTTTTAAATGAGATATATGCTAAAAATAAGTTTGGACTTGTTGATTACTATTTAAGATTTCCTTTTAGTCCAAAGAGAAGTTATTCCAATATCCTAAAGGATTGGATTATTGGGTAAACAAGTTTTATTAAAAAGAAACAATTTCAGAAAATTGTGAACAAAAGTATATGAATACAACTTCTAAACAAAAAGCACACTAGGACTTACTGGTTAGTCAATGAGCACCTCTTATAAGAGATCTTGGGTTCAAATCTTGATAGCCATCTTTTATTTTTTTTTTGATTTGGTTTTAATAGAATAAGATGTTTTTTTTAGTATGAATAAATTCCTATTATGGTTATAAGATAAAATGGAAGCTATTAGAGATTGTTATGGAAATTGTATTGTCTATTTTAAGAAAGTAAAAATGAGACTTTAAAAAGGGGGCTTTTGATTAAAACTCATACTTTCTTCATATAAAATGAAGTAATAAATATTAAAGTTAATCATAACTTTATTGCATATTTTGAGGAAAATAAAATGGGAAATATTAAGATTGTTTTCTTGTATATTTTGAGATATAAAGAGAGATGAAATTGTGAGTATGAAACTTTGTAGTGAACAAAAACAAAGTATTATTTTTGTGAAGTGATGTTTTTAAGAGAATTATACTTTGATTTTGTTTAAGAAATATTTTAAAGGGAATTGAGATATTGTGATAGTTTGAATTGGTTATAAAATTTCATGTGATGAAATTGTGTTCTTAAAAAGGGAATCCTTTTTGCTTATAAAGACTATGAGTGAATAACTAGATCATGAATAGTGGCAAGACTATGAAATGATTACTTTGTGGATAAGTGTTAAGACAAGATTGTGATCAACTGTGAATGAATTGAAAGATGGAATTATTTAGGTTTAAGACATGATTATTAAAGGGTATGTGTACCCATGTTTTCTTGTACATGAAAGTTTATGACATAGAGTTAGTAAGACCTCGATACCGGCATTATTGAAAGAAATATTTGAGATATGATTTGGAGATATGGCCATGGAGCTATCTCGCAGGTGTTGATTAAGTCCGGTAGGAGGTAAAACTAATCCTTTGAATGGAAATTATTCATGTCTTGAACTTAAGAAAATTTAGGCACATAAGTGAAGATATAGTAAACTTAGGGAAACATAAATGGGGTGCTCTATATAGTCGGCGGTGGACTCCAAGACTATAGACCCAGTTGGTGGACTGAGGTTGCCCTGTGGGAGACGGATTATTATATTTTAGTCTGGGACTATGAGGACGTGTCAGCGGTGGACTCCGGGATCTTGAGTAGTCGGACGGATGGATTTTTGTGTTTACCGTTTCCAATGTATATATATATATACTGGGCTAGAGGGTCACATACGGGACGGTTCGTACGATGTGGAATCTGTTATAACAGCTGGCGGTGGACTCCAAGGCTGGGATTCACATTCGTGGAATAGTCTGAACTTTGTTTTGCTACCGGGTAGTTTTCATGGCGAGGAATCGAGCCCTGTATTGTGAAGAACGTAGGCACTTGCCCTCGGACCTATGTAGTATGGGATGCATAGAATCCGAACAAGTGTGCATTAGTGTCATCCTAGTGTAGAATGGTATGCATTAGGCATTAAGACATGACATACACTTACGTTTAGAATAATCACTTTTGACACTTTACTTGTTCATTCAATCTTTTTGTGATTTGTTAAAGTATGAGATTGTTATACTATTCCCGTCATAGAGAGGATAGCCGTGTATAACATTTCGTCAGTTGTAAGTAACTGACGTGCCCACAGATTGACATGCAGGTAATGGACTATTCATGGAGTTATAAAGTGGATATACTATTGTTGTTTAGAAGTTAAAGATGTTGCAAATGATGTTAAAGATATACAAGTTGTATTTCATTGTTGTAAATTTCATTCTTCCGCTGTGTAAAACCAAGTTGTAATTGAACTCTGATGTATTGTGAATAAAAAGTTTTAAAATTTCCTTGTAAAATTGTACGAAGTGAAGTAAAGATCCTGTGAAATCTTGAATTTATCCTTATTTGAAATTCGGGGTGTTACAAGTGACGTAGCGATGTAACGTGGTTCGACCCCCAGGTCTACGTCCACACCTCCTACTTGTAGCAATTCTCCGCCACATGCGCTCCACTATACTCAAAACTCTTGTACAGTGATTCTCGGATTCAGGCCGATATACCTATTACACCCACAGGATTTCTAAGACAAGTCCCGTCAATCTCACTGAAGCGGACGAAAAAGAAAAAGAAAAAGAAACTCAAGATCTTAAATGATCCTGACTGAAGAATATAAACTAGTTATCACACACACTCGGATTGATTGTTGAAAGATTAGTTCATAAGATTTTTCTCAGAAGTAATAGGCGAAGAATAAACAGTGGGTTCGTCCAAATATATAGACTAGGAAGTGTATCGATCAAAAATGGAAAAGATACTGTAATGCCCCGATTTTTCATTTAATGAAAAATTATTTATTTTGCGCTTAGTGTGCACGTGCAATATTTTTGGTAATTATTTTCATTATGATGAGTATAGATATTTATACATTTGTTCTTTAATTATTTTTATAAAGACTTCTTTCAATTAGACAAAAAGCCTTTCTTCTTAAAGCCCTAAATTTAATTCATTTATTTTCTTTTATAATTATTATTTTGGCCCATAAACTAAAGCCCATGAGCTATTTTATTTTTAAATACAACTTGTAATGTAGGATACAATTTAAAGATTTTTTTATGTAAAATATAATGTATAAATTTTTGGAGCCAAATGCATGCACGTGCATTGCACGTACACGTGCAAAGTGCACCTTCCATGCTAGGCTGGTTTTGGAGTTTTGGAGGGAATAGGAATTTTCAAGTTGAGTCATGGTGGTGGTGGTTACTTGATCATGGGTGGTTAGTGTAACTCCTCCTTAAATCTTAGCCATTTGCTTTTAACTCCTAAGTTAATCCTAGCCTTCCATTTTCCTATTTTTTTAGTATAAATACCCCCCCCCCCTCCCCCCCCCCCCCCCCCCCCCCCCCCCCCGCGGCTAGTATGCTTGTGCTAATTATTTCCTCCAAACCTATAGTTTAAAATACAATTATCTAGTAGTTTAGCAAGTGAGTAAAAGATTGAGTTTTGTGTGTGGAGAATTGTGTTTGCATCAAGAAGAAGGGGAGGCCGGCATCATCAAAGGGAGTGCTCGGGTTTGGCTCTTGAAGGCTTGTGTGCGCGCATCTAGGAGGAGGATCGTTCGTTTGCAAGGACATTCGTTTAGGAGGCATTGCTAGTTGTATTTTCTCTCCAATTAAGGTGGGTAAATTCTCCATATTTCTAATTAGGAATGCATGCTAGATTTGAATGGAAAGAATGATGTATGAAAAAGATTAATAAGAGTACACATTTAATTGGAAAAATGATCTATTAATTGATTGAAATATTGATATGCAATTGTATGTGGTTCTATTATTAAAATTTAAGTTGTGTGTGAAATGATTATAGCCATGGACTGTTTGAAGAAAATTTCATTATTTACATCAAGAACTATATGCAAAAAATTAGTAGATTGACAATGTCGTTGTATGTGCTTAAATGGACTTTTCTGATATTGTTGCGAATGAATTAAAAATATAATTGGTGGGTTGTGAAATGATTAAGAACAGGGAATAAATATGGAAATTGCTAATAAAGAGATTAGTGATGTTAAACTTGATAAGAAATGTCGAAAAAGAAATGTAGTAGGGATAGCATATAATGCGAACTAATTGTATGAAAAATATGTGTTTATTATGGAGAAAATTTATTTTTATATACTGGAGTATTTATTATATTGGGAATAATTAATCTGGAATTTTTTTACAGCATGTTAGTAAGAGCAAATTGAAATGAGGACTTAATGAACATCGAAATGTTTTACTAAACAGAGAGGGTTAATTTAATTAGACTTTGAGTTGTATCTATGACAACCCGAGCCTATAGCTCGAGTGGTCGAGATGCTCTTGATTGCTACAGTGTCGTGCGGCTCTCCGAGGTCGAAGGTTCGAACACCGTGAGCACCATACATTTTTTTGTTTTGTGAAAACTAGAGTAATCGCAGCCGAGAGCATTTAATGCTCTCAGCGCCCTTCATTAACGCATAGCGCGTTCGGCCCAGTGGTTGTGCCTTCGGTTGGTTTCCCTGTGGTTTTGGGTTCGAACACTGGTCTCGGCAGTGTTTAAAATTTGGGAAAAAAATATTTTTTTGGTGATTTTTGATGAGTGAAAAAAAAATTTAGAAAAAAAATATGGTTATTATCCTAAAATTATGTGGGACTTGTGAAAAATAATTTGAGAATTATTTGCATGAAGTGGAGTATGTTTTGAGAATAAAAGTATAATTTAGAACTATAAGTTCTACACTTGCATTTTTATAAAAGTTGTACTTTGCAAAGAGACTTAAAATGGAATATTAGAAAAGAAATACGAATAAGAAAGGAATTATGTGAAGTGACGTGATTTATTCTCATTGGAGAATAGTGTGACAAATCATGAAGTATAAATGTCCATCTTTGATTGAATAACTAGGGATGTGGGTTTTAATGTGAAAATAACATTTCATGAATTACATGATGAATAGTTGAATTTCATGTATAATTATGGACTATTGAACAATTTAGAAATCATGATTGGAAAAGAAAAATATTTTTTGAGTATGACAACTCAACATGTGAACTTATGATTTGAAATTGAAAATTAGAGTATAGCCAAACTCACACCGGCAAGTGAAAAATGATAAATTATGATTATTGATATTGAAAGGACCAGGTTTGGGTCATTGTGAAATGAAATAAGACCGGTAGTAGTGAGAGGGCTAACTCTAGAGTTTTGATTTTGGGTCATGATTTCATTAAGAATTAAGGATTAGGTACATAGTGAAGATGTGACGAAAGTAAGAGAAAAACATTGAGTGTGAGGGCCATTGGATTAGCGGCGAGAGCGTATCCCAGGATGTCCCATGATGAGTCATGATAGAGCGTGGATACTGCTCCAGAATACCGTCCCGGTGGCGACGCTCGTGGGATGTTTGAAGACTACGGGTGGTGTCATGTCTATGGTAGGAGCTGAATTACCACAGGATGCCTGCATGATGAGTCATGTGTCAGTGCGATGGGATTCCCTCCAGGGCGCCTAGTCATGAGCTCGTAGGTCAGAGAACATCTAGGATACTTACCGTAGTTACAGTAGTAGATTAAGTCATGACGAGGGATTGAACCCTACAAAGATGAAGAACGATTAAGGGCTTGCCCTCGGACCTATGTAGTATGGGATGCATAGAATCCGAACAAGTGCGCATTAGTGTCATGTAACATAAATAATTGCATTAAGGACTAAGTGCACAATCACAACACGACATCAATAGGGTATTCCCTTTAGTTTGATATGTGACAAGTTTGTGTTTGTTAAATATGAAAAATGAGTTATACTATTTTCGGCATAGAGAGGATGGCCGTGTATAATGTTCGTCGGTTGAATAAACTGACGTACCCACAGTTTTGTATGCAGGGTAATGACATGATAAAGGTTAAAGAGGAACAGATGCTTAAAGATTATTCAAAGTTGCTGTACATCTATTTAAATATTGTAATTTTGCTTCCGCTGTGCAGTGTAAATTGTAATGTTTTACTTGTAACTCTGATGTAAAGTGAAAAGTTCAAATTTTCTTGTAAAATTGTACTAAATGAAGTGTAAAGATCCTGTGGAATCTAGAATTCAGTGTATTTTGGAATTCGGGGCGTTACAGATACATTCCAAAAAATTTGAACGGCGTAAAGTGTGGTCGACCGTTCAGCTCTCTGTTGTAAACTAGACAGATGAAGGGTCGACTGCTAGTTACACAACTTAGAGTTGCAGTCGACTGCGATGCGGTCGAACCGACATAAAGTGCGGTCGACTGTTATCGCGTTGTTCATACGAATCCACTATTTATTCTCACCAAAAACTAATCTTTCAATCAATCAATTTACACAGATTTAAATCTCACAAATATGGAATGATGGCAGCTGGTCTTGATGGCTTTCTTGGACATTAATCAATCAATTTCTCTTTTTGAATATCTTCTCCTTTTGCTTGATTTCTCAATCTTTCTTTATTATTTTTTCCTTCTTTGAATATTCTTGAATGTTTTTCCTTATTTGAATATTCTTGAATCTCGCTTGGATATTGTTTTGATCCTGAAAATCTGAATAACTTAATTCAAACTTATTAGTAATTGTAGACACGTTTTGTGCACACCAAACTAAGAGTCAACAATCTCTCCCTTTTGGTGTGAACAAAACATGCCTTTGAATATTTAAAGTAAAATAAAATAGCACAAAATACTCTCCCTGAATTTAGTATTTCTTGTAACACCGATTTTCATAAACAAGAAGAGATTTGTGAATACTCCCCCTTAATTTAAGACTTCATGAACAATAAAATAAGATAAAAACTTTAATTATGTTTACTTTCATACATTCATAATAACTTCTAATATTCTCCCCCATTTTGGAACACACCAATAGCGGGGTAAACGACAATGATAAATTACTTCTCACGAAAACCAGTTAAAAGGAGACTTTCATCGAGCAAAATAAGGGAGATAAAGTTAATAAATTTATAAACACGGAAGAGAATCTTCTTACATGATACCGTTGATAATGGAACTCTTTGATATACAGGGAGAGCTCTTCATGGTATCATAGATTTGAGATTTTCCCAGTACAGATGCAAGGCATGGATAAGAAAAAGAAGTGTAGACTATATTTCAAGAAATTGATAATAGAAAGTGAGTAGAGAGTTCTTTTTAAAAGAGAAACACAATGCGAAGTCAGAAAGAGAACCGGTCGACCGCAAAACTAGTCAAGCAAAAAAAATATTCCAGAGAGCAAACAGGTCGACTGCACCCCTTTGTCAAAAGCACAACGAATCACAGAGGGCAAATCGGTCGACCGCACGGTCGACCGCAAATACAGAAGGACAATTTATGCAAAAACCCGAGAGCAAACCGGCAACCAGTCGACCAAAAACCCATTTTCAAGCGGAAGTATCAATAACATTGACTTACCCTTTCAAAAAATGAATTCATTTTTCATCTAAAGGTTTAGTAAAGATATCAGCAAGTTGTGAATCAGTGGAAACATACTTAAGAATAATATCCCCTTCTTGAAAATAATCTTTAATAAAGTGATATTGAATATCAATGTGTTTTGTGCGACTGTGTTGATCCGAATTCTTTGTCATATGAACAGTGCCAGTGTTGTCGCATTTAATTGGAATGTGATTAAGAAATACCTTGTAATCTTCTAGAGTATTTTTCATCCATAGTATTTGCGCGCAACAGGATCCTGCGACGATATATTCAGCTTCAGCAGTTGAGAGAGTAACAGAGTTTTGCTTCTTGGATGCCCATGAGACAAGGCAGTCACCCAAGAAGTGACATATGCCGCTAATAATTTTTCTGTCTGTTAAGCGCCCAGCATAATCTGCATCTGAGAATCCTACAAGAGAGAAGTTTCTATTTTTTGGGTACCAAAGTCCAGTATTTGGTGTGCCTTTAAGATATCGAATGATACGCTTAACAACAACCAAATGCAATTCTTTGGGACATGATTGAAAGCATGCACATAGATAAATACTATATATAATATCTGGACGAGATGCAGTAATATAGAGTAAACTACCAATCATACCTCGATAAGTAGAGATATCAACATTTTTACCAGATTCATCTTTTGAAAGCTTAGTGGTAGTGGCCATAGGTGTTTTGTATGCATTTGCAGTTTCAAGTCCAAACTTTTTGGCTAATTCCTTTGCGTACTTGGATTGATTGATAAAGATCCCATCCTTTCTTTGATGTATTTGAAGCCCAAAGAAAATATGTTATTTCTCCCATCATACTCATTTCGAATTCATCCTGCATCTGCTTTGAGAATTCCTTGCAAAGATTTTCATTAATGGATCCAAATATAATATCATCAATATAAATTTGAACTATTAAGATATCGTTGGAGACATGTTTTATAAATAGTGTAGTGTCTACTTTTCCTTTAGAAAAATCTATGTGAAGTAGAAATGAACTTAGTTGTTCATACCAAGCACGAGGAGCTTGCTTCAAACCATACAATGCTTTATCAAGGCGAAATATATGGTTTGGGTGTGTGGGATCAGTGAATCCTAGTGGTTGTGCAACATAAACTTCTTCCGAAATAAAGTCATTTAAAAATGCACTTTTAACATCCATTTGAAAGAGAGTAAAATCTATATAAGCAGCAAAGGCTAGCAAGATACGAATGGCTTCAAGCCGTGCAACAGGTGTAAAAGTTTCATCAAAATCTACACATTCTTGTTAATTATAACATTGTGCAACAAGACGGGCCTTATTTCTAGTGATTGATCCGAATTCATCTAACTTGTTCCTAAACACCCACTTAGTTCCAAGTATAGTTATATTATGAGGTCTAGGAACAAGTCTCCATACTCGATTCCTTTCGAATTGATTAAATTCTTCTTGCATGGTAATGATCCAGTCATTATCTTGCAAGGCCTCCTTAATGTTCTTAGGTTCAAGTATGGAAACAAATGCGGAAAAACACATAAAATTTTGAGGTTGTGTGCGAGTAGTTACCCCTTTGACATGTCGCTTCGTATAAGAGTTGGTGGATGGCTAGACATGATTTTCCATGTGGGGCGTCTTTCACCTGTAGAAATTTGATGTTGTACATGTTCATCTTCCATGACATCAATTTGTTCTGCAGGAATCTCTTCTGTGTGTAATTTGGATGCAACTTCATTTTGAAGGGATATTTTTATTTTTGGGTCTTCTTCAGTATGAACCTGTTTCTTTTCAACTCGAACACCTGTCTCATCATCATCAATAACATGCAATATTTCTTTGGTGTAGGAATTAGTTTCATCAAAAATAACATCAATGGATTCATGAATTGTGCATCTTCTTTTATTAAATACACGATATGCTTTGCTACTAAGAGAATATCCTAAGAATACACCTTCATCACTTTTACGATCAAATTTTCTCAAATTATCAAAAGTATTTAAAATAAATATTTTGCATCCGAAGACGCGAAAGTAACTTAAGTTGGAAATTTTGCCATAATATAGTTCAAAAGGAGTTTTCTCAAGATATTTTCTAATGATTACTTGGTTAATTGTGTAACACGCTGTATTGACAGCTTCCGCCCAAAATGGTTTAGGTAAGTCCTTTTCACTAATCATAGTTCGGGCCATTTCTTGAAGAGATCGATTTTTCCTTTCAACAACCCCATTTTGTTGGGGAGTGCGAGGACAAGCGAACTCATGTTTTATTCCCTTTTTGTCACAAAATGATGTGAATAGTTCATTTTGAAATTCTCCACCATGATCACTATGAATGGTAACAATGGTGAGGCTTTTCTCATTTTCCACTCTACGATAGAATTTTTGAAACACATATAGTGTGTCATCTTTTTGTGGCAAAAAGGCAACCCAAGTGAATCTACTATAATCATCAACAATTACAAAAGCATATTATGAACCTCCATTACTACGTGTTTGTGATGGTCCAAAGAGATCCATGTGCAAGAGTTCAAGGGTCTAGAAGTTACCATTTTCTTGGGTCTGTGAGAACTTTAGTTTGCTTACCGAATTGGCATGACTCACGCGGTTTATCTTTCTCAAATTTGATTTTGGAAATCCCCATTACAAGCTCCTTGGTTACAAATTTGTTGAGATTGTCCATGGCTGTGTGTCCAAGTCTTCTATGCCATAACCAACCATCCTCATTTCTTGCAACAAAGCACCTCATATTTTCCTGTGCTAATTCATTATAGTTTATAACATAAATATTGTTACATTGGTTAGCTAGAAGTAAACAAGATTTATTGCTATCTAGTACATTGCATGAATTTTTATCAAAAGTAACTGTATAGCCTTTATCAATTAATTGGCTGACATCAATTAGATTATGTTTCAAATCTCTTACCAATAGAACATCCTCAATGGAGCATGAGGAACCAAAGTTTATTTTACCTTTACCAATGGTTTGTCCCATGTTATTATCTCCAAAGATGATGTCCTTTACCTTTTTCCTTGATAGTGATGTAAAATATTTGTTGTCACCTGTTATATGATTTGAGCATCCACTATCAAGGTACCACCGATCTTTAGTCTTGATACGCTAAGGTACCTACACCAAGATTAGTAGGTATAATTTTGCGTGCTCAAGTTTGTTTTGAACCTGTATTTACATCATTTCTTATCCACACACAATTAGTATTCCTTTTTAATGGACAATTAAAAAAAATGTGCCCTAGTCTACAACATTAATGACATGTGATACGACTATGTCTTGAGTCATGCACACTTGCATAATTTTGAGTTGGTTTGTGATAATGTTGGTGATTGTGCAAATATGTATGACATGATGATTTAAATTTTTGATGATGTATTGGTTCTTTATAACCAAGCCCTCGATTATCATGATAGGATCTTGAATTTGTTGTAATAAGGTAACTGGTCCCTTCATACTTTTCTACAACTTTTTCAAGCTCAATTACTCTTTTACAGTTTTTTCCTAGTCATCTCATCGTCTTTTGTATTCCAACGAAGAGTGTCTAGTGTAGCATCAAGAATCCTATTTTGTTCAAGAGCTTCATTATATCCTTCCACTACCTCATCAAATTTATTTTTGCATTCTTTTAAATCATCTGTGAGTTTGGCGATATAAACAGATTTCTCATGAATTTTTCTTAAGTAATCATCATGCATTGCTAAAGACTCTCGAATTTGTTGTTTTAAAATTTCATTTTCCTCTAGCAATACATCATGATCTTTTCTAAATGACTCAAAATTTTCAAGGATCAAGGCATTCTTATTTTTCAGTTTTTGATTTTTTGTAATACAAGAGTCATGAGTATCATTTGAAATTTGTTTATATTGCCTAAGTTCACAACTTAATTTCTTAGCATAGTCTTTCAAACCATTACACATGTCTACTAGTTCATCATAAGTGGGTTCTTCGATTACCTCTTCTTGAGATGATGATTGCACCTCACCATTCCTAAGAGCCATGAAGTCGACGTCATTGTAGCCTTGCTCTCCCTCACTTGAATCAGAGTCCAACCATGTTGCCTTCAGCGCCTTCTTTTTTAGACCTGGGTTTGAGCGGTAGTAGTCCCGCTTCCTGTCTTGCGAAACGGGACAATTTGCACGGATGTGTCCAGGCTTCTTGCACTTATAGTACACATCATCTTTATCTTTCTCCTTTTTCCCTTGGTACCTGCCATATTTTTTATATTTGAGATACTTTCGAAATTGCTTGGTCAATAGGGCAATGTCCTCGTCTGACTACTCACGATCTGAATCTGCTTTTAATGGTCGGGATTTTTCTGCTTTTAGTGCAATTTTTTTCTATTTGGCTTTTGGTTCAATCTCGAAGTTTTGTCTGCATCTTTTGGTTTCTGACATTTCTGTCTCATATGTCTTCAGCTTTCCTTGAAATGTGTAGTTTTCAAAACTCTTTTCTTCGAGGGTCTCCCTCATTGTAGCAGCCTTTACATACCATTCTGGTGTGAGACAGCTTATGAATTTTCCGACCTTTCGGTCATCATCCAACCCTTTACCTAAGCTCTCAAGTTCGTGGTCAATGATATCGAAACGGGCAAGCATTTGATCCATATTTTCCCTAGTAACATGCAAAAAATATCAAACTTATAGAAACATAAATTAACTTTAGTTTTTACCTCAGAAGTGGTTCCCTTATGTCGCTTCAACATATTGTTCCAGATCTCGTATGATGTCTTACAGTTTCGCCCGCATCGCATTAGTTTTTCATTGTTCAACCTTGCATAGAGAGCCATCATGGCTTTGGAATTTTCTGTCTTGAGAGCCAACTCTACTTTTGTGAAGGCTTTCTTTTCGTTGCTAACTGGAATATCTGTTTTATTGATGCACGCATTCCATACTTCTTTTCCAAGCATCTGTAGAAAATGAGACATACGAACTTTCCAAACATCATAGCATTTTTCATCAAAAAATGGTGATCTTGTAAGGCATGTCTCATTGGAGATGAATGGCTCCGATGAGTACAAGTTTTCGGGATGAGGGATTTCGGCCATTGGACCTTTTTCTTAAGCTTTTAAGCTTTTGATAAGCACCTCGCTCTGATATCACTGTAAATTACCCTAGTAGGATGAATTGGGTGATTGTGCGGAATAAAAAAAAATTAATTAAATAAAATGCAGAGTAAATAAAAAGTTAAGAAGAGCAAACAAAGATAGCACAAGTGATGCAGCGATATAATGTGGTTTGACCCCCAAGTCTACGTCCACACCTCTTACTTGTAGCAATTCTCCGCCACAAGCGTTCCACTATACTCAAAACCCTTGTACATTGATTCTCGAATTCAGGCCGAGAGACCTATTACATGATGGCCCATTTTGTTTTGATTTTGATGGTATCCTTAAGAAATCTCTCCCTACTCATGATTTTATTTTAAAGTTTTTGATACTCTTTTGTTCTCTTTTGAAGACAATTACTACTCTATTAATATAGCCACGTAGTAGTAGCGATATATCTGAGACAGAATCAGAAGCCATGAGAGATTTTGAAGGTGATTTCACGTTTCGTAACTTCATTTGGTATCTGAACATACTAAATACATTTGAAGAATACGAAGATAAGTAAGAGAGAATAATAAATAAGAAAGCAAGTAAGGGGCTTGAATTTAATTTATAAAAATAATGAAGGTACGGGAGATAAGAAATGGAATCTAACAAAGAAGAAAGAGACAAATCAAATAAAGAAGCCTAATAATGGTGAAAGTGACTTCAAGATGGAATCTAATAATGATGAAAGTGACTTGAAGACTTATGGCATACGAGTATATCAGGACAGCATGCTAGCTGTACTACTTTCTTCATGTTGCCTTGTATTTTTTTTAATGTCGTGTTAATCTTGTGAGTTTGCCTTATGTACTGAGTCAGTTTATGTAATTTTTATTTGTATCTGCGTAAGAGTCGGTCCTGTAACCAGTCCTGTAACGCTTTACCCCATAATGGTATCAGAGCCTCGTTTTTAAGTAAGAAACTCTTACCTTGTTTTCTCAAAATTGTAGCAAAATATTTAGTACAATTTAAGTAGTTAAAAAATTAATTAGATAAGATTAATAGAATAGATTACAAAAACAAACTTCAATTTTGCAAAAAGATCACACATCCTATAGAAAAATCAATAGGATAATAAGCATAGAATATAAATGAAAAACTATCCCTTAGTTACAAATATTTTGGCATTGTCCTCTTTTTGCAAATGTTTTCAAAATTAGTCCTAAAAAAATTAATTCAGTAGTAGCTTCAGTTCACTTGAAAAAGTGCGAATTATAGGACTGATAAAAATTTGACTACGAATTCATGTTAACAAGTTTTCAGCTGACCGACCTCCAAAGTGTAAGGGAATATAAACAGGAATAGAATCAACAGATCAAATTAGAGCGTCAGCTAATCAAACTATCATTCTACCTCGAATTTTTCTTTTAACACACTTAAAAACAGATATCACATGAAAGACCACAAAGCACATAGTAAATGTGTTGCAGAATCTACCAACAACCCGTAGTGCTAATTGCAAATCCACACCACAAGTAATAGAAACTTTTCAAGAACTAGATGAACTAAGAACAAGTTACCACAATATATGCAAGATCTCACAAGAACACAATAATATGCAGAGATAACTAATTCTTCTTATCTATATAATAAAACACAAAGAAAGCTATCGAGTGGCTCTCCTTCAGTCCCCCCTAAAATCAAAGGCCCAGTTCTAACCTCACAAAACATATTCCCCCCCCCCCCTCAAAAAAAAGTTTCCCCCCAAAACTCAAATTCAAATCACCCAAAAACTCTTTTATTTATTTAATTATATATATCTCTCTCTACACACACACACACACACACACACACACACACACACACTTATAGAAACATGGATGGATTTTATTTACAACTAATTATTGTCATACTATTCAAACTTGAGCTACATAATTATTGATTTACTGTTTACAAGACTTTTCATATGCTATATCGTTCTGAAGACTTGCCGTAGGCACGTGCCCACGGGCAAATCTAGTACCCCAATAAATATAAAAATTACAAAGAGATTACAACTCTCAGTCTCTCTCTCACACATTTGAAACACTCAACACAATCCGCTCTTGAAGTTGAAGAATGATAACGGCTCACAAATCCTCTCATCTTTTCTCTTGAGATGTATTAGATCCACACAAACCCTAGAATCTACAGCCATATGCGAGAGTGTACTAATACTCGCACACGTATGCACGCGTGTACTCTATCTCACACTCCTTTTCTGAGCCCCCCCTCACCACTAATCCTGGCTCTGCCCCAGTTAGTAGTTGATAAAGTAGAATATTTCACATTCTATATTGATTTACCTTGAGTAAACTATTCACATTCTCAACAGCCAACACATAAGTCTTGTGTTTATGGTGAGAAATAACCCCCAAGTAAACCCTAAAAGATAAACACAAATTCAGCTTATTGGGCATGAATCCCGTCTGCCCAAATATAACACAATGTCACTGACGGTCGACCGCACCCCAGGTCGATCGACCGCAACGTGTAAAGCCAACTCCTGAACTCTAAACTGGTCAACCACACGGTCGACTATCATGCTCTCTGTTGGACCATGTACACTCGAAGAACCTCCTACAGGCAAGATTGGTCTGGTCGGTCGACCGCAACTCTTCAGACTGCATATCTTCTACTTGTTGTCTTCGTCCCCTCCTCTTCTAGAACTTCAAGTACTCTATGCCTAAGTGTATACAATCCTAACAATTTTTTACTTGGGCCAAATATACAACGCTTCAAAGTTATTGTAATCTTTACCTCGCATTATCTCTATCAATTCCCACTTTCATGGAAGACTCAAGTACTCTCCACTCTCATGAAGAGCACCTCCGCCACTCCACCACGTGGAGTGCACCAACCACCCCTCATCGCCTCATGAAGGATGTGCTCCACCAATCGCATAAAGCACGATACCAGATAAACAACCTCCCATGTCGGGTTCTGTGTTACAAGACTCCCCAACTCGTAGAATCTCCATTAACACCGGACATGGTTCAAAGCCTCTCAATGCACCATCTCCACTAGAAGTCTCCGTGGACGACACCTTCATAAAATCTGCAGATTGTTCAACCCCTACAGTCCCGTTTCGGTTACCCTTATCGACATTATCCCGCATATCGATACCAGTGCTCTCTACCACACAAGAGCGACTTGAAGCTTCATCTGCCAATTCGCAAAGTACCATCACCACAGCAACATCTTGTCCTCTAGGATCACTTCTAAAAGTACTCGGTTGCACCCCATACAACCTACTACTCGATTCCGACCGAGAATCAACTATAGAAGAAATGTCTCTGACGCCTCTAAGCAAATACAACGTTCCCTTATGCTTCCCTTTTGCAATTACCCGTAAACCTGTAGCTATACGCCACTTTCCATTACCAACTGTAATAGACATACCCTCTTTGTCTAGCCTTCCAATCGAGATAAAATTTTCCTTCAAGTCTAGAACATTCCCTGTTACCAGCAAAACAACACTCTGATCATCATTGACTTTCATGTGAACAGTACCAACCCCACGTATAGGACACCGGTGACCATTCCCCACGATCACATCTCCAAAAGAACCCTCCTTGTAGTCATCAAACACCTCTTTTCGAAGTGAAATGAAAAGAAGCACTCGAATCAATACACCAGTCTTGATTGCCCAACTCCTCCAGAGCTGATAAGCGTAACCCTTCAGCAAGCCCCACTTGAGCTTCCTTTGAGTTATCTCTCCTCGATTTCTCTTGCTTCTTCTTCATATAGACCTTTCAATTGTGCATCATGTGACCCCTCTTGTGACAATACCAACACTCAGGTCCGTGTTCCCCATCGGTGTCATCAGACCCAATCTCAAATGAACTACTTTGATAATTTCTTCTTCGACTGCTTTTAGATCTCTCACGCCTTTTCTCAACTAATATTGCGAAATCTCTAGAAGATGATGATGGATATCCCTCGTCTCTCACCCTTTTCACCTCCTCGTTTAGAATGCTACTCACCAGATCATGTAAAGCCATCGAATCTGTCATAGTGCCTATAATAGTCTGTTCCACCGTAGCATAACTATCGGGCAAAGTAGATAGAAGTAACAATGACTGTCCCCTCTTTGAAAACTTCAAACCTGCTGCTTCCATATGGTTGTAAACCATATAGTAATTGTTCACATGTTCTGCTACTGAACCCTTTTCTTTCAACTTCATATTAACCAATTTCTTCATATGAAGAATTTGATTAAATGCAAATGGTTTCTCAAACATATCTGTGAGAATTTTCATAGTCTCCTTTGTGGTCTTTGCCTTTAAAATATGAAATAACGCATTGATGCTCAGTCCGAACTGAATCTGCCCTAGCATCTTCTGCTATCGGCCATCTGAACCTAGAGCTTTAATACGACTTGTTGCAGAATTAACCAACAACTCATAGTGCTAATAGCAAAAACACAGCACAAGCAATAGAAATTTTTCAAGAACTAGATGAACCAAGAACAAGCCACCAAGATACCACTTGTTGTCAGTCATTGGAAAATGGAAGGAAGCTAGGGTTCTGGTGAGAAATTTGTGATTACCTCTTTCAAGAAGGAGGGGGGCTGGTATTTATAGGCAGGGCAAGCGGGTATCTGTGGGCCTAAAAGTTTCCAAAGGCCTGTTGGACTAAAAAAATTGACCTAATGATCTGAGATGAGCGAATATCGAGGAGATCTGATGGCCTTAATTGGGCCACATCACTTATACCCACATCATTAAGATTGTCAAATTAGAATGTTGCTAAATAATTCAAAAACTTAAGGAAATAAGTGATTTAATAGTAGGTCACTCGCAATTACATGTATAGAGTAAGAAAGCTACAGTCGCATTATGGGAACTCCAGAAGCACCAAAAATAATTAAAACAGAAACCCAAAGGAAATCTTGATCAGCCTGCCGTACGTCCTCTCTTTGCGATACCATCTGTACAAACATTCCCTGCCCAGTATATGCAACACCTAACCAATGGAGAAGCCCCTCATCAACAACAGTATGTCTCGAGAAATTGGATCAAGTTTGACACCAGAGCATACTAGATCAGAAACAAACTTGGAATTACCCTTTATGAAACTCAAACCTTCACGACCAATAATAATACGTATATAATGTTGGAATGACGAAAGCATAGCCTGCTTAGTACAATGAAAATTAATTTTAACTGCTCTTCTTGGAGCAGTTAAAATTAATTTTAAAGCGTATTTTATTTTTTGATTTTTTAATTAAAAAATTAAAAAATCAAACCTTCACAATCAAGAACTGCTGTGAATGAATGATGAAAACCGATATTTGAGGACCATCGGTTGAACCTCATTATAGGTACCGGTTTTTTTTTATTCTTATTTTTTTAAAAAATATTATATATATATATATATATATATATATATATATATATATATATATATATTGAAGATAAAGTGACCAACTAGTCACCAGTTTCATTAATGAGAAATTAAGGAAACAACGGGAAATAAAATATTACAACATTCCATAGTTCACTCTAGATCGCCACAATCTAGATTCAAAATACATCAAAATAAAGCCACCCACATACAAGATACAACACCATCCCCACTATGCCGAGTGATCCAAAAGCACAAGCCCCGTCGCATTTCTTCCTATCCCCATTATAGGTGCCAGTTGGAGCGGCGAATCCCACAATTCTCTCCCATCTCTCAACAACTTCCGAGACAGCAAACTTCACGACTTGAAGGGGAGAGTACACACCCTTTCAAAGCATTACATCGAGCCTTCCAAACCTGCCAAATAGTTGTGGCAAAAAAGAGATTGCAGATTTCACCTGGTGAGAACTACTTGAATTAGCATTAGCACAAAACTGCGAAGGCAATGGAGTTTACGACTAAAGAAGAAGAAAGGGATCAACTACAATGAGAAAATACAGTCTCTACTCTTCGGCTGCGTCAGGCCAACTGTCTCTTGCCTCTTCTCTTGATCTTCTCCTTCCTCAGCTGCTCTGACAACCCCTTCGATTCCCTTCAGATCTAACCCCAGCGACCTCTGCACCTTCCACGCCACCAGCGACGTCCTCCTGAGCACACCTTTTGGACCTTCGGCTTCACTCCCTCATGCTTTCGGAGTTGGAGTTGAGTGGGTGCGGGCCCAACGAGAGGGCCCGACACACTGCAACCCTCCCTTCCCCCCCCTCTCAACTACTGATGCTCCCCCTCCACATCCTCCACCTCAGTTCACACCCCAGGCAATCCAATGGCTGCACCCCCCAACCCAACCCCAAACCCTCTTAACCTAATGAATACCCCCAATAAGGGAGAGTCTCCTAGGCTCAGACATGCGCTTACTCTGCCGCGGGCACACTGAAGTGTACATCATCGACAGGCAGGGAGTGGCGACGATCATCATCACCATCAGGAGGAGTTGATCTCGAGGGAACGGGCCCATAGAGGGGGTCCTCCTATGAGCCACTACGGGCGTAAAAGAACCCCCCCCCCCCCCCCCCCCGATCCAGCGTCATGCTCAGAAACTTCAGGATGATCGTCGATACCAACCAGTGATGCAATACAGGGACAACCACAGACATAGCATTCGCAATGAGCATGAACCTCACCCACCCACAAGCTACACCAGAGAAAGGGTCGACCGTAGTGAAACTCACCACCCCCACCATTACAGAGACCACCATCATCATACGAGACACCAAAGCCGTGACAACCAACACCACTCAACCACTCCACCACAGCCGAGATCTTCCACATACCACCACAATCCCCCAAATGCTACCATACACCCAATAAAACCCAACATTCAACACCACAACCCTCCAACTCCCTCTTCCTCACCCACCCACCACCATCATGGCGCAAAAGCAGATATGGTCCGGTATTTCCTTGTTCCCCATTAGTTATGGCTCTCGGGAACCAGTTATAATCCGTAGAAAGGCTTTTCATACTGAATAGGGAGGTTCATTTTCTTTCTAACATACGAGCAAGCCCTTCTTCTTATACTATGGCATCTTGTCCAAAGCGAGCAGTCATGTAAAGTTTGTGTTTTCGAGGACTCTCTCATCTGTGACATAGTTGAAGGCACGTGCAAGGATACAATGGACATCCAAAAGCTCCGGCTTTCACCACCAAAGGAGGCGGTCCCCGATCATCCCAAGGTTATCGTTGTATGGGCCCAACAGGGGGGTCCAAACGATGAGCCTAAAAAGGATGAGGAACAGGCTCCGACTAGGGATGCGGCGGAGAGATGGAAAGAAGTAACCCATAAAGATAAAAGAAAACCCAACTCCCCAACACCAACCCTACAGGATAACAGAAAAAAACAAAGAAAAGAAAAACGAAAACTGGTGCCGTGCTTTAACTGTGGTGACTTGGGACATTACCGGACAGAGTGCACTAAAGAAGTTTGGTGCCTGAGGTGTATGAAGTGGGGCCACATGTCTTACACCTGCACGAATGTCATCACCTCCAACAATGATGACGAATGACAGGTGTGCAGAGGCTATCGCCTGATAACCCAGCTACGATCAGACTCGCAAACAGCATCACCATAATCAAGAATAAGGAAAAATGGCTACGCCAATTGTGTGCAGTGGCTTGAGTTAAGTCAAGTAGGCCATCGGAGACCCATCTTCTACAAGCATTGAACGCTAAGTGGCCTATGAGGGCTCACAGAGATTGGGTAGTAAAGAAAGTTTGTCACCTCCAATTTCTGATTTCGTTCCCATCGCCAGAGAAGATGATAGAGGTCACTGGAATGGCCACGGTGGACTTTGGGAACTTCAAGTTAGAATTCAAATCTTGGACACCGAGCTTTGGTGCAGAACGACCACAGGGCGACAAGTATTAAATATGGATACATAATGTACCACTTCACTTCTAGAAGAATGAGGCTTTGCAAGAGATAGTCTCCGACTTCGGATCGGTGGAAGACATTGATGAAAAGACTATTCGCCGCTCGGAGATCGTATCGGCTAGGATACTGATCAGGAGCGATGATATCTTCTTAATGCCACGTTTTGCCAAAATTTTCTCCTACGAAAAGTCCTATCTCATCTGGTTTGTGCTCGACAAACGTGCAGAGACGGAGACGGAACTCCTATCCATCACGTCCCCCATACCTCCTCCCTCTCTTCGAGATGGCCGCACCTACAAACAGGTTGCCTCACCAGAGTGGGAGCTTGCCATAGATGGGGCCCATGAAGTGGAGCGTACTCACCGAGTACTGATCAAGGTGGCGAGAGGGATGGAGGTCCACAGGGAGACTGCAACGGAGGGATCAGATTGTCAAGTCTCAGGGTCGGACTCCGTTGTGCAAGAACGAGGCTCGACTAAGGGATCCAACGGCCAGGATCCACTTCCAGATATGGTAAATTTCACAAAGCCAAAGGCAAGACTGGAAAAGGGGGAACAATAGGTATCCCAAAATGGCATGCAACCCCAGAGAGTTGGTGAAGAGAAACGAAGAGAGGAACAGATAAAGGATCCAGAGCTTGCAGGCCCTAGAATTGGCAGAAACATGCAAATAGCTCTCCAAAAGGGAAAAAGGTACAACCTTTGGGGCAAGAGTTGGTAAAGGAAAGTTTCTGTAAGGGGAAGATGCCGAGTGAGACATCGCTTTTGACCAGGAAGGTGGACCCAAAACAAAGTAGGTCATCTAAAAAGCAAAGGTGGAGTACTAGAGGCCAGGAACAGGAAAGGGCAGATAGCTTTTTGGGGAAGAAGATGAGCAAACAGCTCATCGTTGGAAGAGAGGAGAGCTTAAAAAAGGGTGAACCAGATAGGGGGTTGGTTTCTCAGGAAAAGAGGAAGCACGATTTAGGAATAGAGCTGTTTGATAATGACAAAGAAGCATCGAGAGATGAAGAGCCTCATTCATCGAATGGTGCATTCAACGCCTCGATCACAACCCCGCATGCATCTACCGTAATGCACGCCGCTCAGAAGGAGCCACGTGTCAAAGGCGTTAGAAGGCAAGAGCAGTTGGACCAGAAACACAACATAAGCTATCCTACTCCTTAGGCAGGGCATATCTCCAAGGCTCAAGATCCTTTGATTGGGCCCAAGCCCAAGAAGACGAATGTTATTGAGGAATTGAGCATGTGTGGGTTTATTAGTGAAGGAGGGGGACATATCGAGGGGCCTATTGGGCATGCTACTGGTGTTGGGCCAGAAATGCATGAAGAACTATGGATTTTGGCAAGTAGCCGGCCCGTTGAGGGGTCCGCCAAGAGAGAGCCAAATTTTCAACAAGAAGTGGCGACAAGTAATGGGCCCATCGAGGGGTCCGCTACGAGAGAGCCTTCTATTCAGCTAGCACACCATGGCGATGACGAAAATAGTGAAGACAGGCTGAATCTTGAAGATGATTTTGTCTACTCTGAGGGGGAGTCTATGGAGTCAGAGAATTTTGATTTTGATGTGGATTTCCGGGCTACCTCCCCTGAGTTTGTACCCTCCACCTACCCACCAACCCAACTGACTGCTCCGTGCCAGGGCCCATCACACACATGCATTAGAGTTCAGAAGGTGACTAAGAGGACTATTGAGGAGTCCCTAGATGAATATCTGGAGATCGCGGTGGGCACTAAATCCTCTAAGACTAGCGGCGGAGGTACGCGTTCCTTCTTAGCCTCTATTTTTAATTTCATGACTGATAATAAAATTTTTAGTTGAGCCAATACTTGTGGTCTTGCGGTTAACGATACAGATAGGAACTCCGTCCTCCTGAACAAAATTAGAGGATGGGAGACCGAGAGGGTTAACCTTAATTTGAACTCGTTGCCCAAAACGAGTCACGATCCTTCCCATACCTGTAGTTAATGGAGGCCCTATTCTGGAACGTTAGAGGCCTCGGTAGGAGGGGAAAGCGAGAAATGGTTAAGGAGGTCATAGCCAAGTCAAAAGCTAACATTGTGGGTCTCCAAGAAACCAAACTTTCGCACATGCATAGACTTAGTAGATTGGGGGGTAACCGAATCTCCGAATGGAGAATGTCCCCATCTGTTGGGACGTCTGGAGGCATCGCTCTAGGTTTTAATCCCGACACCTTTTGCTGTCTAGACGAGCTCCACGGACAATTCTCTCTGTCGGTATTGCTCCAGCGAAAATCCTACCAATGGACTCAGTCGATTACGGTGGTATATGGACCACACACTTCTGCTGCTAGAATAGCCTTCTGGTCGGAACTTAGAGCGATCAAAGCACATTGGCCACTCCCTTGGGTGGTAGGGGGTGACTTCAACATCACCAAATTCGCCTCAAAACACCGGGACAGAGGTTCCAGTGACCCCGACAGGGAAGCTTTTAATGAGGTCATCTCAGACCTGGATTTGGTTGATATTCCCATCTCTGGCAGGCTTTTCACCTGGTCTAACATGCAAGCGACGCCCATTCTAGCTAAGTTAGACAGGATCTTGGTCTCCACAGACTGGGAGACCAAATTCCCGTTGGCCGTGGCTAGATCACTCCCTAAACCAACCTCAGACCACATGCCTATTTTCCTATCCTCGTAGGAAGATCAACCAAGAAAACATTCAAAGTTTCGGTTCGAGAAAGCTTGGTTAGAAATCTAAGGTTTCCACCACATGGTCAACGAGAGTTGGTCTCGCCCGACAACGGGCTCTGAGGCGACCGCAGTATGGTGTGAAAAAATAAGAAGACTTAGAGGCAAGCTCAGAAAATGGAACCGCACTAGGTTTGTGCTGATTTGGCAGGCTAAGGAATCCCTTCTGGAAGGTATTGAGGAACTGGAGAAAACAGAAGAAATTAGGGACCTGCTACAGGAAGAGCGGAATCAATTGCTCCAACTCAGATAGGAAATTGACCAACTTTACAGGATGGAGTAAATCAAATGGCAACAACGGTCCAGAATCTCGTGGCTCAAAGAGGGAGATGCGAACACTGCTTTCTTCCATCGAGTTGCCAGTGCCCGGCGGAGATCTAACCTCATTCACTCAATCCACTCGGATTTCGGAATGGTTCAAGGCGACAACGCTATTAAACTGGCTATTCAATCCCACTTCAAATGCCTCTTTGGACACAAAGCTGAAGTGAGAGCCCCTCTCTAACATGATTTCTGGCAAGACCAGACAGGTAACTCCGTCTCTAAATTGCAGTCCCTAGAAGTTCCCTTCACTGAGAAGGAGGTTTGGGAGGCTGTCCAACAAATGCGAAAAGATAAAGCCCCAGGTCCGATGGTTTCCCGATATTTTTTTATCAGATATTCTTGGAGGAGATCAAAGATGACCTTCTGAAGGTGTTCGCAGACTTCTACGAGCATAAACTCAAACTAAGGAGATTCAACTCCGCGGAGATAGTGCTGATTCCTAAGAGAGAAGACTCCCGACGTGTCGAAGACTTCTGACCTATTAGCCTACTTAACTACTCTGTAAAGATCATTACCAAGACTCTGGCCAACAGACTGGGAAAGGTAATGGATGGCCTCATTAGTCATGACCAGACGGGATTCATCAAAGGACGATGTATTCAGGACAGTATGGCAACGGCCGAGAAAACTATCCATCATTGTCGCACGTCGAATTCTAAGAGCTACCTTCTGAAGCTGGATTTCGAGAAAGCCTATAACTCCGTGGAATGAGACTGTTTGTTGGAAGCACTGGCTGGGAGAGGCTTTGGGGTGAGATGGATAAAATGGATTCGCACATGTCTTACCACCAGCAGAACAGCAGTGTTGGTTAATAAGGTCTCAGGGCACCTATTTCCCTGCAAACAGGGACTCAGACAAGGTGATCCGCTCTCACCCCTTCTCTTTACCATTGTGGCTGACGTTCTTCGATCCATGATGACTAAGTGCAGTAGAGCAGGTTGGATCATATCAGTGGCCAAGGGAACCAATCGCCAAGGGTGCTCTATACTCTAATATGCAGATGATACTCTTCTATTTGGCAATGGCAACCTAGGGGAGACCACCGTCTTCAAGGAAATTATGTATTATTTTGAAGCTTGGTCCAACCTCAGGGTTAACTTCCACAAAAGTGCCCTCATTCCCATTGCCCTGACACCGAAAGAGGCGTTGGAACACGCCACAGTCCTCAATTGCTCCACCGAGAGTTTTTCCATTCAGTACTTAGGATTGCCACTAAGACTCGGAAAACTCAAAAAGGCAGATTGGCTACCCATTATTGATCGGGTTGACAAACAGCTAGCAGGGTGGAAAAGCAAAGCCCTATCCTTAGGAGGGAGAGTCACGCTTATTAACACCATCCTCTCAAACCTGCCTTCCTATTATCTCTCATTTTTGAAATGCCTCAATGGGTAATCCAGAGAATTTATCGGACGCAGAAACGCTTCCTTTGGAAAGGGGCAGATCTGGAACGAGAAGGATATCACCTCATCAAATGGGAGAAGGCATGTATGAAAAGATACATGGAGGCCTAGGTATTATCGATCTTCGAAATATGAACCTGGCACTACTGGAAAAATGGTGGTGGAAAGTGTTCCACCCTAATGGAGAATGGTGGCAACAATTTGCCCAGGGATATATGCATGGTAATGGAACGAGAAATCTAGGCTTCAGATAGGCCCCCGGGTCTCCTGGTTCTGGAAAGGCATCACTAAGGCCTATGAACCCTTCAATAGCTGCGTGAAGTCAGTTATCGGCAATAGCAGACTCACTAGATTTTGGTGGGATAAGTGGTGTGTTGATCATACACTCAGAATTCTGTTCCCAGACTTATATGAGCAAGCGTCACACCCACACTGCACGGTGGCCACAGCCTGAAAAAGGGGCACCTGGAAGCCACCTTTCAAACAAGCACTTAACCTAGGCTCTTAGCTTAGACTAACGGAACTTCAGACCTACGTCACCAATGCCGAAATTGGTTGCTCTCAAGGTCCTGATAAATAATCCTGAGGAGTGGAGAAGAACGGGAAGTTCACGGTTCGCTCTATGTATAACCGCATCCATTTTAGGGGCTGTATCCCAGAATGGTCAGCAGTCATCTGGAGAACGAAAGCCCCGCTTAAAATCAAAGCTTTCTTATAGTTGGTACTGAATGATGCGATCTTGACTGAGGAAAACCTAGCTAAGCTCCAACCCAATGTGGATACTCAGTGCGGGTTTGCTACCCTGAGTCTATAGACCACCTTTTGCTGCAGTGCCCTAGGAGCAAAGCGGTACTCGTAGAGATACTTAGCGCCCTAAGGACGACACAATACCCTAGTGTATATGAGGATCTGTAAGTAGGTCCTAAATTTGCGTCAGATAGGGGTTCTATGAGAGAAGCGTGGTATATTGCGATCGCCGCAACGACCTGGGTTCTTTAGCTAGACAGAAATAATATTTACTTTCATAGAACTTGCAATAGTATTTCTGACAATTTGACTCACATTATGCATTTTATTTCATTTTGGGCTAATGTGACCACAACTGGTCTCAGGGGACGGATTGCGAGCGTATTCCAGGTTCAAGAGTTTGATGATGAGGAAATTGAGATTGGTCCGACGATCGATTGATTGCCAGCACTGCCGACGCTGATCATAGGTTCCCACCACCCCAGGGTCTTGTTGGGGGGATTATGATGTATTTCTTTACGGCTATGCTAGTTTGCTTTTATCCTGCCCCCCATATTTGGGGTGGAGTTTATTCTCTTTTGTGCTGTTCATAGGACTTTGTAGTGAGCTCAGTACTCTGAGTTTGTTTTATTAATCACTTATTAATGAAGCAGGGTGGCCAGACTCCATATTTTTCTATTAAAAAAAAGATTGCAGAACCTTCCAAAAGTCGTGCTCTCCAACAACCGCCAAAATTCTGAAATTGATTGATACCTGGTCTGCTGCTCAATAAAGGCCTTTACACATTTAGGAAGCCCACAGTTGGACAATATGTGGTCAATAGACTCATCTTCGAGATTTCAGACAGGACAACTAAGAGCGACCTGCACACCAGCCTTGTGAGCATTTTCACCAGAACACAAGGGAAATCAGGAAAATCTCCCCTAAATCTCAAGCTACATTGTATAGAGATTTCTGCGACACATCGTTAAGTGGGGAATTGTAGCATAACAGTCTGTCAAGGATTTTGTTAACTGGAAAAGGGAAATTCTGAATGATATTGCAGCTCAGGCGGGGCGAAGAAACTACACAGAGTAGGCATATAATCCACTCGCAAAATACCGTGATTAGTTGGCAGACTTTCATCTTCATATTAAATACTGTTAACATACATGCATCTAGCTGCATCCATATATGTTAACAAATACATTATTATGCATACCTGACGGAAGCTTACCTAAAGGAGCCTGTAAAATCCAAGGATCTGCAACGACATCAATCAATTCTCGAATCCTCTCCTACCTCCCATTTAAGGCCACTACAAATCAAGTCTTTACTTTTGCAAATGGCGCACCACATGCTGGAGCTATTTTTGGGGAATTTGATTTCCCATATTGACTCGGAGATTTCCCACATCGGAAGAGGATGGACTGAGGTCTACTATAGATACGAGCCAGATTTTTTGCCATGATACTTTCATGTAACATATAAAGATTCCACAGCCCCGACACTACCTTCATCTACCGGCCTGCAGACTCTGTCCAGGCATCTATATGCATGCCTCTTTCACCACTATCTTTGCCCACAGGAAATTCTAGCTTTCTTGTCCATTCTTTACATTTAGTAAGTTACACATGTAATGCACGTCTTAATAAATTTAATTTTTTAAAAGTTAAAATTCAGATATAGTATGAGTTTGAACCTGAAACATTCTTTATATTAGTAGATTTACACTAATTCATATATGTACGTGTATTGCACATGTTGGTAGATTTACACAAGGGCGTATCTGAGTTTTAGGGGGCCCTAGGCAAGTTCTAAAATGGGACCTTTTGCAAGTTTATAAAATAAAAAAATTGTATTTCATAACCCTTCTGTCTACAGTTCTCCATAATATTTCAGAACCATGGCCTCTATACTATCATACACTAGTACTCAAGGTCGAACCGACTACAAGTTGTTTGTTCGTGCAATTGAGTGAAAAAAATATGTAGAAAAAATCAATAAGTTGCAAAATTGCTCTTTTAAGATGCTGTCTTACTTACATAAAAAATAGAGTGATTACTCTTTTAAGTTTCTTACATTGAAGCATCCATATCAGTCTAGGCACGATTAGCTGATTCAGGTCATTCAAATCGCAAATCTTACACCACCTAACTTTGACTAGGTTCTTACTTTATGTCTCATTTTGAAACTGATATGCAACTGCCAATTAGTCAAAGTACTTCATTCTAACGAATTGTGGTTTCGATATCAAGATATACATCCAACAGGTAACAGAGAACTGAGAGAGTGAGAGAACACAATATTCAGATGCAAACTCTCTGTCAACATTGAAGCTTCTGTTACTGAGTCTGAGAACACAACCATATGAAAGAAAATAGCATTAATTTGTATATTTCATAGTTCAATATGGCTTTAAAAAAACAAAAAACAAAAACAGTCAGCACCAAAATTAATCCTAACTGGCACAGTAGCACTCTAGCACTAGCACTAGCACCAGCACCAAAATGACTTTTAAAAATTGGAAAAAATAAAAAATCCAGAAGAAGAAAAAAATTAATTACTTGCGGGGAGAGACGGTGACGGAGGCCGTGCCGCCGACTCGCCGTGAGGGGGATGGCGACGGGCGAATGGCGACTGGCGACGGGGGGCGACGCCGCGACGGCGGCAGAAGACTGTAGGTGGCGCCGGTTTGATTTGAGTTACTCTTACTCAGGAAATTTGAATCTTTGATTAAGAAGAAGAACCCAAAACAAAAATTGGGAATCTGAGATGGAGAGAGAGAGAGGAGGAGAAGGATCAAAACCTAGATCTCGTTCACTGTAAAAAGCCATAAATGAATGCATCATGCGTGAAGGCAAATCGTCGTTCACTTGGAGTTTGAGATCGGGTATGGGTTTCTTCTTCTTATTACTTTTTTTTTAAATAATATTGTATATATTTTTTAAAAAGGGGCCCTATATAATTTGGGGGCCCAAAGCAGCTGCTTGGGCCCAGATCCACCTTTGGATTTACAAATGACACTAAGGTAGTGTTCTTTTTCTCCTCTTATAAGTGATTTAGCTCTTGTAAGTGGTGGTTCACCTCTTACAAGAGTTTTTTTAGGGTTCTTTTTTTATCTCTTATAAGACATTTTTTCCAAAATCTCTTATAAGCCTAAAAGACTTCTAGTAGCATCTTTCAAATTCTTATAAGACTTCTATCACTTAAAAAGTCTATATTACCCCAAAGTCTATATTATAATTGTTACTAATTTCAATCTCAAATTTCCTTCATCTCACTATTTTTATACTTTGCTTATGTCATTGTTTTCTTTTCGAAGGGCACGGTAGTGGCTGTTAGAATCACAATTGTTATCATAGGATTCCATCTAGATGTTTTTATTATTTGTAATTCATGGCTTCTTCAATCTGACTGCCACTTCTTAGCTCGCCTCTAATATTTTTAAATTCAATATTGCTGATTTTACTTTAGATGAGGCCTGTCAATTATAAGTAATTGATTTAGAAGTGTAGATACACATTCATTTCAACATCATATGTAAGTAAATGATTTAGACGTTTAAAAACGGCTACTATCTATATTATATTAATGCTATATATTTGACTTCCTTCTATAGTGTTGTTGAGATTGTATTGCACTAATAAAATTGCCGCCTCCAACCTTTGCATACCTTCTGAGTATTGTGATGTATTCCTTATTAATTAACTTTTTTTTTCTTTTTTTTTATATTCAGTTTATTGGAACGCCATATTCAATCTCAAATTTCCTTCTTTTCTTGTCCTTCATCTCACTATTTTTATACTTTTGGGTAATATAGACTTTGGGGTAATATAAGCTCTTGTAAGAGGTGAAAAAAGAACAGAAATGTCTTATAAGAGGTTCTTATAAGAGGTTATTTTTATATAAAAAAACACCTCAAAAAGATGCTCTTACAAGAGGCTCTTACTGTAAATCTCTTATAAAAGGTAACCTCTTATAAGAGGTAAAAAAAAGAACAGTACCTAAGACCTTCTCTCATTATAGTATTATAGAGATTAGAGATTATTGACTTAGGGACCCAAGTATAGCTAGAGCCAACAAAGGAAGAGGGAAGGAAACTTTGAGTATTAGTCCGGCAAATGATTTGACCAATATCACCCATCCGGCAAAGTTAAACATATTTGCTTTCCTACCAGAGAGGCGCTTACAAACTCTTTCAACAACATCCTATAGTTCAATGCAGGAATACTGCCAGGTGCTAATTTGAGTAACCAGGTACTTGAACTCAAAATGTACATGATGCGGTTTGTTTTTGGTCGCAGTGTGGATGCACCAGGTGTGAGTTCGGACTCAATTTGTAATGAGAGAAGAGTGCGGCACGGGACGATGAGCGAGGGGCTCGCTTCGGCACTTGAGGATCGGCTCGGATGGCCTCGCCTCGAGTACCTGCAGACGGTCCTGAAACACCGGGGTTTATCCCGGTGGCGGACCCTCCGACGATCTAGTCAGTCTCTGTGAGAGAGTAGCAGTAACTAGGAGAATTTAGGTGGCAAAGATTGATTACCTGAAAAGGTGGGTGAGGGTCTGGTATTTATAGGGAACTCCAACTGGGTTTGGATCCGCTTAGGGGCCGGGTCTGAACCCGAAAGGCCATGGGCCTGACGTGGCAGGAGGCCCGGGGGGTTTAGGGCGGACGTGGCAGTGCCAAGAGTGGTATAGGGCTGACATGGCAAAGCCCTAGGTGGTATTTGGAGCTGACATGGCTGATCATGGGGCTCCTGTGCCTTTGGGAGAATCGGATGGCCTAGATTGTGCCAGGTCATCCTCATTCCTCGCCAGGCTGGGAGGACGGCCCGTGGGGCTGTCGCAGATCGGAGGCCGAGGGACATCGAGGCTCGTCGGATACGAGGAGACCAGTTCTGTGGGGGTGAACTTACGGCTCGATGCCGAGGCTGTAGTGGTCCGGGGCCGAGCCGGATTGTTTTTTTTCTTTTCTTTTTGAGTGAGCCATCCTGGGCCTTGGCTGGGCCCCAGGCCATTTTTACCCCACCACACAAGCCCCCCACTCCTGCGGGGATGCGAGAGTTAGCCGTGGAGGAGTGTTTCATGGTCGTGGAAATGGGATGGCGAACCGTTGTGCCTTCCTGAGAAGATTACCCTGGTGCTAGACCGAACCTCGAGCTGGCGAGGGATTATGGGTCGGCAAGGGTGATGGCGGACCGTTGTGCCTTCCTGAGAAGACTATCCTGGTGCTAGACCGAACCTCGAGCTGGCGGGAGATTATGGGTCGGCAAGGGTGATAGCGGACCGTTGTGCCTTCCTGAGAAGACTACCCTGGTGCTAGACCGAACCCCGAGCTGGCAAGGGATTATGGGTCGGCAAGGGTGATGGCGAGCCGTTGGGCCTTCCTGAGAAGACTACCCTGGTGCTAGACCGAACCTCGAGCTGGCGAGGGATTATGAGTCGGCAAGGGTGATGGCGAGCCGTTGAGCCTTCCTGAGAAGACTACCCTGGTGCTAGACCGAACCTCGAGCTGGCGAGGGATTATGAGTCGGCAAGGGTGATGGCGAGCCGTTGAGCCTTCCTGAGAAGACTACCCTGGTGCTAGACCGAACCTCGAGATGGCGAGGGATTATGAGTCGGCAAAGGTGATGGCGAGCCGTTGAGCCTTCCTGAGAAGACTACCCTGGTGCTAGACCGAACCTCGAGCTGGCGAGGGATTATGGGTCGGCAAGGGTGATGGCGAGCCGTGGTGCCTTCCTGAGAAGACTACCCTGGTGCTAGACCGAACCTCGAGCTGGCGAGGGATTATGGGTCGGTAAGGGTGATGGCGAGCCATTGAGCCTTCCTGAGAAGACTACCCTGGTGCTAGACCGAACCTCGAGCTGGCGAGGGATTATGGATCGGCAAGGATGATGGCGAGCCGTGGTGCCTCAGAAGGTCTGAGCGGGGTGGCCTGCTGTCTTTGCGGAGCATTGAAGGCGCTCCGGAATCTGTGCAATGTTCCAATTTCCTAGGGGCATTAATGGCGTTGCCTAATCAATGCATGGTGCTTAGGCTTCCGTCATTTGGCTTTTCCAATGTCATAATGGCCAGTCTATGGGGGAGGTTATAAATACCCCTCTCCTTATAGCGGGTTGATCACGGCAAGGGTGGTCCATCGGCCATCAGAGGTGTCTGCTTTGGCAGACGCCTGTCTCTTGCAAAATTTTGACCCTGAGAGCGTCGGACGGGTGGTCACTCTATTGCCTTGTTTTTCTCCCGTTCCTGATGGCCTTGATGTGAGTGTCAGGGTCGAGGGAGAACAAGGCAGAGGAGATGGTGGCCATAGTCCGGGCTCGGGGGACAAGGTGCTGAAAGGTTTTAACCCTGGGAGCCTCGGACTGGTGGTGACTTTGCCGTCCAGATCCTTTTTCGGGTCAGACGGCCCTGACACGGCTGTTTGCCCGAAAAAGATCCGGACGGGAGGGGTATCAATCGAATTCCGGACCTGGGGCTGAGGAGCTTCGGATAGATGGGTCGTCTCCGATCTCTGTCTTCCTTCTGGTGCTAACGGTTTCTGATGGCTGTCAGCCCAAAGGAGTTAGAGATGGGAGGTGGGCCGATCTGCTTTCTGATTGGGTTCTAGGCGATGGTGGCTTTTCTCCCACCCGGGAACAATTCGGGGTTTCGGCTGCCGAGGCTGTAAGCCCCGAGTTGTTCGCGGGTGAGAGGGGAGCCGACCGAGCCCAGGAGCCCGGGGCGCCTGTCTAAGGATGGCGCCATAAATCTTAAGCAAAAATTTTTCTCCGCCGAACACTTCATCCGAACCGACCTCTGTGTGGTCTCCAACCGGCGCTAGGTGACGTCAGCAGCGCCAGTTTCGAGGATGACGTGGCGCGATTCCATTGGTGGCAAACGCGCGCTATTCGAGGAACAGTAACGCGATAATCGAGGTGTCGCCTCTCTCTCTATAAATATCCCCCCCTTCTTCTCTATTCTGCTAATTTCTCTTCTGCTGTCTTCTTAAAAAGAAATCAAACACTTCAGCGCTCGGCTTGACTGTTTAGCAGCACCGGCTCGTCAGTCCGAGGCAATCCAAAGGTTAGTTTGTAAGTTTTTTTTGTTAGGCACAGATGTCTAGGGCTCAGTCTGGCTCGTCAGCGTCGACGTCGAGGGGGGAAGGGAAACCTGCCTCAAAATCGACTTTGTGGGAGGAGCCAGTGTTCGAGGAGAAGTCAGTACATGATGAGAAGCCTTCCGATTCGACTTCGTGGGAGGAGCCGGTAGGCGAGGAGGAGCCGGTGTATAATGTGAGGCCGTTACGCTCCCGGAAACCTTTCGTGGTGGAGAGTAGCGAATCGGAGGAGGCCAGCGACAGTTCGGACGAAGTCCAGATTCTAGAGTCGGCTTCCGAAGAGGAGGGTGGCCCAGAAGAGGGTAAAGCCTAAGGGGCTCAGATAGGAGGTGTGGGGGGAGATCCACAGGTCAGGGTGTGGGTTCGAGTTCCACGCCGACCGGTCTGGGGCGATTATCTACCCCCTCGCCGGAAAGAGCCAAGAAGAAGAGGGTTCCGAAGAAGAAGGGGTCGAGGACCGGTGGCTCGAGCCAGGCGCCCGTTCACCGCAACTTAATGACAGGGTCGCCCGTACAACCGAAGCCGTTCCGTCGGTACCCCGACGACCTTTCCGATACGGAGCTTTTTGGGGTCCAGCCGTCTTCGCCGAGCCGGAAGAGGGTGAAGATGGACACGCTTCCGACCGTCTTGGAGGCAGGTGACTTGGAGGCTTTGTAGTTGGCGTACCACATAGGGCCCGGCTACGAGCTCATGTTGCCGAACTCTACCCTGCGTCCGACCGACCCCCTGCCTGCTTGGTACTGCATCTTCCCAGTGGACGCCTTCATCTCTGGACTGAGGCTGCCGGTCCATCCGTTTGTTCGGGAGGTGTTGAATTGGGCATCCCTGGCGCCGATGCAGTATGGGCCGAACTCCTGGAAGCAGATCATCTGCTTCGTGCTGTTGTGCCAGGAGCAGAAGGAGCCCCTTCGGTTGGGCGTGTTCCGGGCGATGCTGGGGATCAGCTCGTCGGGGGAGTCGGAGGGTGTTTATTATATCTCGCCTCGGAGTAAGGGAAAGGTCATCCACGGTCACCCAGACTCCATCAAGGAGTGGAAGAAGAAATATTTGGTGATCTGGAGCGAGGAGCCTTGGAACATCCCTACTCGATGGAACCATTCTAAGCCGAGCTTCAAAGCACTGAGGCCGAGGGACCGACGACCGAGGAGTGGGGGTTTGTTGAGTGCCTCCGTCTGTCGCACAGTATCAGTTGGCCGAAGGTGACGGAGGGTCACCTGGCGAGCGTCGGACTGAGCCCGACCGTGCTTTGTATATAGTTGTTTCTTTTCTCTCGGTCTTATTGTTCTTTTGCGCTCATTGTTCTTAATGGATCTTTTTTGCAGGTATGGATCCCGAATCGATCAAGGCATAGAGGCTCGCCATGCAGAAGCAGAAGACCGAGGTGAAGGGGGACGCGATGAGGACGAAGGGGTCGTCCCAGCCGAGGGGCAAAAGGACTCGCTCGGAGACGGGTAAGGAGGTGGCGGTTCAGGGGAGCTCGGACCAGGGCAAGGCAGCTGGTCTTGATAAGGGGAAGGGTCCCCTAGTGGAGTCAGAGGTAGAGGAGAGGTTGCGGCGACCGTGGGTGCCGGCTTGGTCGATCCGTGAGGGTTACTGCTTAACCTGAGGGCGCCAGGCTGTCGAGGTGGCGGATAAGCTGGCGACTCCCCGGGACCGCGCGGAGATAAACGCCGAGGGCCTGGAGGATGCGTACACGCGCCTCGCGCAGGCTAATGTGCTGGTAAGTCTGCCGATCCCTCTTGCCTTGTGAAATGTTTGCAAAGGAGGTTTTCTTAGTAGTGCTTGGTTGCTGCAGGCAACCGTGCAGGGGGCCCACGTAAGAGGCCTTTATGAGGCGGCCTTGAAGCGGGAGCGAGACCGGGCTGATAAGGCCTTGCAGGAGATGAAGGAGATGAAGATAGAGCTCGAAGGCTCTCATAAGAGGGAGCAGGAGATGAAGACCGAGTTCGACGCCAAGGAGGCGGAATGGGCGAAGAAAATGGCGGCTCAGAAGAAGAAGTTCGCGAAGGAGAAGGAGGAGTTGACGGAGGCGGGTCAGATCCTGGTGATCAAAGCCCAGGACGAGTGCTATGCGAAGGCCCTCAGTCATGTGAGGCACTTCTACCCAACCATCGACCTGTCCAACTTCGACTACGACATGGAGATCGAGGGGACACCGAAGACTCCTCGTGAAGAAGGGCCCCTTGATGACCCGGCTGCCGACCTCCCCGTGAACCCGGCCGATGTCGAGGTGGGAAAACAAGTTGTATAGTTTTGTCTTTCTTTTTTCATCTCTCGATTGTATTCGCCTTCCGCGGACTGGCCACCGCATTTTTTGTATGAAGTGATTCTATTTATAAAAGAGGATTTTTGACTGGCCAAGTGTTTTGACCTCGGATATTTCCGAACCATTTTTGTCGATGTGTTTTGAGTGGGCTGGTTCTCTTGTAGGTTACGGCTCCCCTTCCCGAGGTGGACCCCCGTCGTTCCGACGTGGCGTGGCTCCGGAGCAAGGTTGAGGCCCTGGAGGCCACGTTGGTTCGCTACCGAAAGGAGGCTCGTGACAATGATGCGGCCTTTAACTATTATCGGAACAAGTCTGAAGCCCTAAGTGAGGAGGCGAGCCGACTGAGGAGGGCGATGGTGGATTGGGACCTCGGGAGTGTCGGCCTTGGATATACCATGTCGAGTGCATCGGTGCAGAGGCCCTCCTCTGAGAGGCTACTTCGAGATGTCATTGTGGAGAAGGAGATGGAAATACACCGTTACAAGACGATGCTGGGTGTCTCGGCATCCTTCTCGGGAGGTCGGCGAACGGAGGGGGTTCCCTCTGCGTTGCTGCTGCTGGAGCGTGTGCGACCAGTTGATGTCCAGAGCTCCGTGGCTGGTGTGTCGACCGTGGCTGAGCCTAAGGACCATCATGACGAGGAAAGGGCTCCTAGTCGTTCGGTCGGAGTGGTCCCGCCATTCGTCGGACCCAAGGGGCCCTAAGATGGCGGCTTCCTTCAGTTTGAGAAGAGTGGAGTGGTCCTGTAACGGTCTTTGTTTGTTTTTTCAGAACTAATAAGGGAGTATGAATAAAGAATTCTTTTCATTCTTTGCTCTGGTCGATAGTGTAGTGAATGATGGCGGAAGTGAGGTTCGGCCCCGTCGATCCGTGAGGGATCGGTGCGGGGCATTTGGAAGACTCCCTGGCCTGAAGCCGAGTCGAACCTACCGAGACGTTGGGGACGATACCGAAGTGAGGACTCGGGTGCCGATCCCATTGCCCGGTGTTAGGTCGGGGCTGCCGAGGCATTTGGGGTTTGACAAAAAGAGATTTCTTTCATATATGATAGGGAGGGTCGCTAAAACGGACCTTTACACATGAAAGCTTACAAAAAATATTATTTACATTAGCCAAGCTAGAACCTATGTTCGCTCTTCCAGGAACTTCATTAGGTGCTCGACATTCCAGGGTCGGCTGATCAGCCGGCCGTCCATATCTGCCAGTCAGTACGTACCAGGGCGTACGGCTTCGACTTTCCGGTATGGGCCTTCCCAGTTGGGAGCCAATTTCCTCTTCTTGGTTGGGTCGGAGACGGACAGTTTTCGTAACACGAGGTCTCCCGTCTTGATGTTTGTGGGGCGGACCTTCTTGTTGTAAAACTTCTCGATCCGTTGTTGGTAGATACTTCTTCGGATTAAAGACTTCTCTCTGACCTCGGCGACGAGGTCCAGGTTGGCCCTCAGGCCGGATGAATTGTCAGCTTCGTCGAAGGCCATGATACGGGAAGAAGGCAGGCCGACCTCGACGGGGATGACTGCCTCTGTCCCATAGGTCAGACTGAACGGCGTCTCCCCCGTGGGGATCCTCTTGGTGGTTGGTGCGCCCATAGCACGCTAGGCAGTTCTTCGACCCACAGCCCTTTGGGGGAACTGTCGATGCGCTTTTTGAGGCCGTCGAGGATTTGCCTGTTCGCATTCTCTGCTTGGCCGTTGGACTGAGGGTGGCAAATAGCGGAGAAACGCTGCTGGATGCCGATGTCTGCGCAGAAAGTTTGAAAGTTCTGACCTTGGAATTGGGTTCCTTTGTCCGTGACGAGGACCCGAGGGATTCCGAACCGGCAAATGATGTTTTTCCAAAAGAATTGTTGTACTTGGCGCTCGGTGATGCTGGACAGAGGCTCGGCTTCGAGCCACTTGGTGAAGTAGTCGATGGCGACTATCAGGAATTTCGTTTGCCCTACCGCTACGGGGAAGGGGCCCACAAGGTCCATGCCTCACATGGCGAATGGCGTAGGACTAGCCAGGGATCGGAGATTGGCTTGAGGAAGCCTCTTGATAGGGGAGAACCTTTGGCATGGATCGCACCTCTTGACTAGGTCTTGCGAGTCTTGGAGCATGGTCGGCTAATAGTGCCCCTGATTCAGGGCCTTCCGAGCGAGCGTCCTGCTCCCCATGTGGCATCCGCCGATCCCCTCATGAAGATCTTTCAGCGCGTAGCTGGCCTCGTCGCTGGTGAGACAGCGGAGGTATGGTTTGCCGTCGGTCAAGGTGTATGAGCGTTTGAAGAGGACGTCGTCAATCATGACGAACCTTTCAGCTCGGACCCTAACTCGTCTAGCTTCGGCCCGGTCTTCAGGAAGCTCGGCACTGACTAAGAATCTTCGGATGGGAGTGGTCCAGTCGTCTGGACTGGTACCGTCTTGGACACACATTGCCTCTTGGTCTTGATCGTTGATACTCGGCTTCAATAGGATTTCGATGAGTACCGTTTGGTCGAGACCCTCGAAGGAGGAAGAGGCGAGTTTTGACAATGCGTCTGCTTGAGCGTTCTGCTCCCTAAGGACTCGAATGACTGTGGAGTGACAGAAGGACGCTAGGAGACATCGCACCACTGCCAAATATCTCACCATGCGATCATCGTGGGCTTCGTACTCTCCGGTAATCTGATTGACCACGAGCTGAGAATCGCTAAAGGCCCGGATTTGCTTAGCTCCGGCTCGGTGTGCTAGGGTCAACCCGGCGATCATGGCCTCGTATTCCGCCTCGTTGTTGGAGGCCGGAAAGTTGAGACGGAGGGAGTATTGAAGTAGGAATTGGTCGGGGCCACGAAGGATGATGCCAGCCCCACTCCCCGTTTCGCAGGATGATCCATCGACAAAGACCTCCCAGGTCGGATCCGAGCCCTCTATGTTGGGCTGCTCGGAAACGGTGCACTCGGTTATGAACTCGGCGAGGGCCTGCCCTTTGATGGCCGTCCTCGGCTGATAGCTGATGTCGAACTGACTCAGCTCAATTGACCACTTGACTAAGCGGCCGGAGTTTTCGGGCTTGTGGAGGACAGTCTTCAGTGGTTGGTTCGTCAGTACTTGGACGGAGTGGGCCTGGAAGTAAGGACGGAGTTTCCGGGCTGCCATGACCAAAGCATAGGCCACCTTCTCTATCTTTGCGTACCTCGTCTCGGCGGGGAGCAGGACTTTGCTTACATAATACAATGGTCTCTGAACTCCATCCTCTTCTCGGACGAGGACAATGCTGAGGGCGATATCCGAGGCGGACAGGTAGAGCCATAGTGGTTCACCCGGCTCGGGCTTGCTGAGGAGATGAGGGTTGGTGAGGTACTACTTCAGCTGTTTGAAGGCTTCTTGTTGATGGGTAACCCACTCGAAGCCCCCTTTTCCGCGTAGGGCCTTGAAGAAGGGGAGAGACTTCTCTCCTCTGAATCTCCTTGACATTCCGGGGTGGGGCCATGTCAATAACAGCTTGGATTTTCTCAAGGTTCGCCTCGATGCCGCGCTGGCTGACGATGAACCCCAGGAATTTCCCAGTGGAGACGCCGAAGGCGCATTTAGCCGGGTTGAGCCTCATGTTGTGATGCCGGAGGACTCCGAAGGCTTCCTCGAGGTCGGCGACGTGGTCCGGCCCGGCCCGGCTTTTGACGAGCATGTCGTCGACATAGACTTCCACGTTGCGGCCGATCAGGTCTTTGAAGATTCTGTTGACGAGCCGTTGGTATGTGGCTCCGGCATTTTTCAGCCCGAAGGGCATAACGCGGTAACAAAACAGACCTTGGTCGGTGACGAATGAGGTCTTGGAGATGTCTGGTGGAAACATCCGGATCTGATTGTACCCCGAGAATGCGTCCATGAAGGACAGTAGCTCATGCCCCGAGGTTGCGTCGATTAAAGCGTCGATGCGGGGGAGGGGGAAAGGATCTTTCGGACATGCTTTATTTAGATCCGTGAAGTCGATACAGATCTGCCAGCCCCCGGTTGCCTTCTTCACCATGATGACATTAGCCAACCACTCGGGGTAGCTGACTTCCTGAATAAATCGAGCAGACAAGAGTTTGTCAACCTCTGTCTTCACAATTTGCTGCCTCTCGGGGCGACTTTGCGCCTCTTTTGGACGACCGGCTTAGAGTCCGGGATGACGCTCAGCCGATGCATGATCAAGTCTTCGGAGATCCCGGGCATGTCAGAGGGCTTCCAGGCGAAGAGATCAATGTTGCGGCGGATGCAGGCGATTAGGCCTGGCTTCAAGTCCTTGGGGAGCGAGCGGCTCACTCGGAACTATTTTGATTCGTCCTCGGCATCGAACGGGACCTCCTTCAGCTCGTCGACAGGCTCGGGAGCGGGGCCGTCCCTCTCGGGTTCGAGCTCAACGGTGTCGAGGGGGAACACACCCCCTCCGACGGCGGTCATGTAGCATGACCGCGCTGCTTCTTGGCTACCTCGGACTATGCCGACCCCTTGCGGGGTGGGAAATTTAAGTTTCAGATGGTAAGCCGAAGGTACCGCTTGAAGGGAGCACAGTCCGGGTCAGCCGAGTATGGCGTTGTAAGCCACCTTGACGTTTACCACCATGAAGTCCATGGACTCAGTCCTTTTGACAGGAGCCGATCCTACGGTAACGTCGAGAGTAACAATCCCTTCTATTACGACAGGGACGCCGGAGAACCCATGCAAGGTGTATCCGGCTGGCTTGAGTTTGCCTCTGGGCAGCTTGAGATTCTCGAAGGCTTCGAGGAAGAGAATATTTACCGAGCTGCCATTGTCGACGAGGATTCGGCGGACCTCACAATTAGCCATGTGGAGGCCAATGACGAGGGCGTCGCAATGAGGGAGGCGAACGCCTTCGCGGTCCTCTCCGGAGAAGGAGACAGGCACCGGTTGCAACCTGGGCGAGGGGTTGTCTTGGACGGCATTCACCTCTCAGATGAAGGCTTTTCGGGAAGTATTTGATTCTCCCCCCATTGGCCCCCCGTGGACACAGTGCAAGATGAATGGCGTGCCGCGGCTCCCTCGGGTTCGGGGTCCCGATCCTGGATGCGGTTCGGAATAGGGTTCGGAGGCGAAGGCCTCCGGTTCCTAGCATCTCGCCGATCCCGTGGGCCTTCTCTGGTGAATTCTCGGAGGTTCCCTCGTGAGATGAGTTCCTCAATCTCGTCTTTCAGGGCCCGACATTGGTCGGTTTCGTGCCCATGATCTCTGTGGAAACGGCAGTAGAAGCGCTGATCTCGCTTCTTCTTGTTACTTGGTCGGGGAGGTAGGCGGACAATGCCTTTGTCTTCGATTTCTAAGAGGATGGCGGACACGTTATGTGTCAAGGGAGTGTACCTTTCGAAGCGAGGGACCAGAGGTGCCCTCTTCGCGCCGACCCCTTCCTTTGCTGTTTTCTTGGCAGGTTCGGCCTCATCGATCCTGCGCTTGCCCTTCCCCACGACTTCTTTGTTGCCCTCTGGGTTCAGAGCTTCTTCAGCTCGTATGTACTTCTCGACCCGGTTGAGAAGGTCGGGGAAGTCCAGAGGTGGCTTCTTTGCTAAGGAGACCTTTAGCTGGTTGTGCCGGACATTGTGTCGAAAAGCTGCCGAGGCGACCCTTGCGTCGAGGGCAGAGACGGATCTGGCCTCGGTGGTGAATCTCTTGACGAAGTTGCGGAGCGACTCCCCCTCCCTCTGGGTGAGGTCGAGCAGGGAAGCGCTCGTCCTCTCGGCCTTCCGGTTGGTGATGAAGTGGGCCAGGAAGCTGGCTTCCAGCTGGTTGAACGAGAAGATTGAGCCAGGGGAGAGTTTGGAGAACCAATCTCTGGCCGGACCCCGGAGGGTGGCCGGGAAGGCTCGGCACAGCAGGGGATCCGAAGCGCTGTGAATCATCATGAGGGTTTTGAAGCCCTCCATGTGATCAGCTGGATCACCCTCGCCGTTGTATGTCTCGAACTGCGGAGGACGAAAGTTCCGAGGGATCTCCGCTTCTATGATGTTGACGGAGAATGGAGGTCGAGAAGGTCCCTGACCTTAGGCTAGGTTGGGATTCCAGACGCCGATGCGCTCGATGCGATTCTCCATCTCTAGGAGGCGTCGGAGCACCTCGTCGGTGCGCTCAGGAGGGGGCGGCGGCGCACGAGTGTGACTCCTCCCGTCGCTCATTTGGTGGGGTCGGCCGTAGGTCGCGGACCTTGGCGCTCCATGGAGGGCCTCCAAGATTTCATCTCTGAAGCTCCTGAAGTCGCCCCTAGTGACCCCGCCATGGTCGGAAGGGTCGGGTCGGGGCGTAGGAGTTCGGCCGATGCGGCTGAGTGCCGACGGCCTTTCCCCTTGTGCGGGCCTGGAATGGTTCGGGGCCGAGTTGGAAGCGGTCCCACCCCTAGCCTAGCTAGCCCTTCTGTTATGAATGACCCGACGAAGGTCGGGTTCGGCGACGCGTGAAACGCTTCGTTGGGGTCCGGGGTTCGCCCCCGGATTATTGGATGCTTGCCCTCCGTCGAGGGCCCCCTCGGGGGGAGGCCCGTCTGTTCGGGCGGAACGGGCCGATCTTCGGGCTCGGGGAGCCATGGGAGATCGGGTCGAGGGAGAGCGTCGGTGGCTAGGCTCGGACTGTCGTCCGTACCGGATAAAGAGTTTCCACATACGGCGCTAACCTGATGCGGTTTGTTTTTGGTCGCAGTGTGGATGCACCAGGTGTGAGTTCGGACTCAATTTGTAATGAGGGAAGAGTGCGGCACGGGACGATGAGCGAGGGGCTCGCTTCGGCGCTTGAGGATCGGCTCGGATGGCCTCGCTTCGAGTATCTGCAGACGGTCCTGAAACACCGGGGTTTATCCCGGTAGCGGACCCTCCGACGATCTAGTCAGTCTCTGTGAGAGAGTAGCAGTAACTAGGGGAATTTAGGTGGCAAAGATTGATTACCTGAAAAGGTGGGTGAGGGTCTGGTATTTATAGGAAATTCCAACCGGGTTTGGATCTGCTTGGGGGCCGGGTCTGAACCCGAAAGCCCATGGGCCTGACGTGGCAGGAGGCCCAGGGGGTGTAGGGCGGACGTGGCAGTGCTAAGAGTGGTATAGGGCTGACGTGGCAAAGCCCTAGGTGGTATTTGGAGCTGACATTGCTGATCATGGGGCTCCTGTGCCTCTGGGAGAATCGGATGGCCTAGGTTGTGCCAGGTCATCCTCATTCCTCGCCAGGCTGGAAGGACGGCCCGTGGGGCTGTCGCGGATCGGAGGCCGAGGGACATCGAGGCTCGTCGGATACGAGGAGACCAGTTCTGTGGGGGTGAACTTACGGCTCGGTGCCGAGGCTGTAGTGGTCCGGGGCCGAGCCGAATTGTTTTTTTTCTTTTCTTTTTGAGTGAGCCATCCTGGACCTTTGCTGGACCCCAGGCCATTTTTACCCCCACCACAGTACTCATGAAAACCTTGAATATAATTAATCGCAAGCACTCAGCTAAATAAGATAATATAGCAGACATTCTATTTAAAATTTACACTTCATAGAAATATTACAGAAGTTCTTGGACTCCTTACCTCCCATGGACCGAGGAACCATGATATGCAGTCCTGGTCCTAATCTGTATGCTGTTGAGATGATTGAGCATAGAATTATATTTTTTTTTAAATAAAAAGGTAGAATATAACAACCACAGTTCATTAATTAAGAATTAATTAAACAACCTTAGATATGATTGAACATCCAATGTTGAAAAGCATATATAACCATCCTAATCATAATTAGAACTTTCAAAAACCCTGCTAAGTTCGCATCAATGCCGGACGCTCCTCATTCACAGGGGTTTTGTGACAGCTCGTAATCACAACTACAAAAGTTTTACGGAACACATCTTGTTGACAACAGTAACAACTTCCGAAAGGCAAAAAGTGCTTTGAACACGCATAAAAAACATATCAAAAAATACCCACACCTCATTTACAATTTACCAACACAACAATAAAGATAAATAGAAGCACATTACAAACAAATGTAGCTCACGTAGATTACCAATTCAAACGCAAGCTGTTACCATCATCCAGTGCAACCACAAATAAAAACACACAACAAGTCATCATAACAATTCCGCATACACATCTGAACCATCAGTCAATCGCAATTCTAAACGCAATTAAACAAACATTTTAAAAAGGAAGATGAAAAGATAACAACAAAAAAAAAAATGAAAATCCACCAGATTAAAAGCACTACAAACTACACAATATATCAAGTCACTAAACACAACACCATAACAACTACTAAATCCATAACTACTACTCTTTCGACGACTTGTTGATGAGGGACTTGTGGATGTGAGGAATGACCCCACCACCAGCAATGGTCCCCTTGATCAGCGTATCCAGCTCCTCGTCTCCTCGAATCGCCAGCTGCAGGTGACGTGGCGTGATACGCTTCACCTTCAGATCCTTGCTCGCGTTCCCTGCGAGCTCCAGTACCTCAGCAGTGAGATACTCCAGAATCGCGGCGGAGTACACGGCAGCAGTGGCCCCCACACGGCCGTTGGCGGCTATCCTCGACTTCAACTGACGGTGAATACGCCCGACCGGAAACTACAACAAAGAAATTGTGTAAGGGTGTGAACTGAAAATTACGTATATGCTGACTAGCCAATAGAGACCCCGGATCTGAAGAGAAATTTGCAGAAAAGCCCTTGGAGAATATAATTTTTTTACCTGGAGCCCAGCACGTGAGGAACGAGAGACAGGCTTCTTCTTGTCCTTATCCTTGTTGGCGGCGGTAGTTTTGGCGGCGAGAAGCCCCTTTCCTCCTTTTCCGGCCATCCTCTTCTTCTTCTTCTTCTTTGAAACTGAAATCAAGAAATCAAAGTCCTATATCTGGAATTTCGAGGGTTGGGGAGATAAATAGGAAGGTGGTTTGGGGGAAATTGAAGGGGATTCGAAGAAACACTATAAAAAAGTGAGATTTTTTACCTTGGTTTTGAGCTGAAGAGTCGAAGAGAGGGATAAAAAGGGGGAAATTTCGGATAAGGAGAGAGAAAGACGTGACGGTTTGGGAATAAATAGAATTAAGGGGTGGGGGTTTGGGAAAAGGCGGTTAAGTTTGGGGGGACGATTGGAATTTCGAAAATTTTCGGGAAGTTTACGAGATTGCCCTTTTGGTGTAGTAATTAGTTGTTGAGATGTGAATGGGTTGGTGGAAATTTGGTCAAAGTTGAGGGGTATTTTGAGAAGGAGAAAAATGAGTTGACGAGCTTGCCCTTGAAATTTGTGGGGTTTGGGTTTGACTGTATTTCGAATTTGGGCCAAAATATTTTGTCGTGCTGATCCCATTTTTTGAAAATATTTGGGATCTGACCAACTTTCGAAAACAATTAGCAATCTGATCCAATTTTAAACACATCAGCATTAGGGCTGTTCATACTTTGGTTAAAATCGATTACCAAACCGAACCGAACCGAAATTTACCAATTTGGTTCGGTTTTTCGGTTTTCGGTTTGGTTTTGATCCAAACCGAAGTTTTTTTAGAGAATTCGGTTCGGTTTTTGGTTGGCTTCTAAATAAACCGATTCGAGCAAAAAATTGAACTTTTTTTGGACCAAAATAAATTATACCCCTAGGATCCATCTCAAACTAAGCTACTATACATGTGCACTTCCAGCTAATAGTAGCATACCTGCTGTAATAGATTTATCCTCCCCCTAGATACCTTGCAATCTGATTGTTATAAATTTGATATAGTACATGTTATATATATGTCATCCATTTAAAGGAGTATCTTGTTCAGTTAGGCTACCTATTCAACAAGGCAATTATTCTGAAAAATAATAGAATTCTGACATTTCTACATAAACTATTTTACTGTTAAGATTTTTTTATTATCAACCTAACACCTAATCAAAATGCCCAATAAATAGTACTATTGTTATTCCTGATGCCATAATTAAGTGAATGTGGTTAGTTAATTAAGTGAATGTGGTTAGTTGATGCCCTAATTAAGTGAATGTATCTACTCATCATACGATAAATGCAATAGTTTGGTTAGATAATGTAAGAAAATTAGTATGTACTAAAAATTTCGGTTAGTTCGGTTATTAACCGAACCGAACCGATAAACCAAATTTTATCAGTTTCGGTTCGGATTTCGGTTTCAAATATACCAAACCGAAATTTTCGGTTCGGTTCGGTTTCGCACCGATGAACATCCCTAGTCAGCATAAGCCGTTATTGGAAATAACAGCATAGATTATTTATATGTCGTTATTTCCAATAACGGCATCATTTTATATATTTTTTTGCATGTCGTTATTTGGAGTAACGCCATCAATATATTTCTCATACGGGTGTGAATCTTCTGACTTGAAAAAAATTCTAAGTGTTGGAACAACTTATAAATAATGTCGTTATCCCCAAGAACGACATTCTAATTACTGATGTCGTTATTGAAAATAACGACATCAATTATAATAAAATGAATTGTTGCATTTATTTGGAACATCGGCAACAGTTCATTTTATTATAACTGATGTCATTATCTCCAATAATGGTATCAGTAATTCGAATGCCGTTCTTGGGGATAACGATATTATTTATAAGTTGTTTCAATACTTAGAATTTTTTTTAAGTCAGAAGATTCACGCTCGTATGAGAAATATACTGATGTCTTTACTCCAAATAACGGCATGAAAAATATATATACATATGCCGTTATTTTTAATAACGGCTTATGATGACGTGTTAAAAATTAGATCAAATCGCTAATTGTTTTCGAAATTGGGTCAGACCCCAAATATTTTCAAAATGTTGGTCAGTACAGCAAATCTTTCCAAAAATTTTGGCTCGTGGTTTGATGCAGTGGGTTTAAGATTCCAGATCTGGAATTAATACCAGTAACTTTATTGGCCTATTTTACTGGTTTCGTTAATTGGATGTTAAGGGAGCGTTTGTTTTGTTGTTTTGAAAAGAGTTTTCTGAATAGAGTTTTCTGAAAACTGTATTCTGAAAATTGTTTTTCTGAAAATGAGTTTAAAAGCTGTTTGTTTATATTTATTTCTGAAAACTGTATTCTGAAAGCTGTTTTTCTGAAAAAGAGAGTTTAAAAGATGTTCTGTTATATTTCTAGCTGAAAACTATTATCTGAAAGCTGTTTTTCTGAAAAAGACAGCTTAAAAGCTGTTCTGTTATATTTCTAGCTGAAAACTTTTATCTAAAAGATGTTTTTCTGAAAAAGACGGCTGAATAGCTGTTCTGTTATATTTCTATCTGAAAACTGTTATCTGAATGCTGTTTTTCTGAAAAAGACAGCTTAAAAGCTGTTCCGTTATATTTCTAGCTGAAAACTTTTATCTAAAAGCTGTTTTTCTGAAAAAGACAGCTGAAAAGTTGTTCTGTTATATTTCTAGCGGAAAACTGTTATCTAAAAGCTGTTTTCTGAAAAAGACAGCTGAAAAGCTGTTCTTTTATATTTCTAGCTGAAAATTGTTATCTGAAAGCTGTTTTTCTGAAAAAGACAGCTGAAAAGCTGTTCTGTTATATTTCTATCTGAAAACTGTTATCTGAAAGCTGTTTTTCTAAAAAAATAGCTTAAAAGCTGTTCCGTTATATTTCTAGCTGAAAACTTTTATCTAAAAGCTGTTTTTCTGAAAAAGACAGCTGAAAACTGTTCTGTTATATTTCTAGCTAAAAACTGTTATCTAAAAGCTGTTTTTCTGAAAAAGACAGCTGAAAAACTGTTCTGTTACATTTCTAGCTGAAAACTGTTATCTGAAAGTTGTTTTTATGAAAAAGACAGCTTAAAAGCTGTTCTGTTATTTGTCTAGCTGAAAACTGTTATCTGAAAGCTGTTTTTCTGAAAAAGACAGCTGAAAAGCTGTTCTGTTATATTTCTAGCTGAAAACTGTTATATGAAAGCTGTTTTTCTGGAAAAGACAGCTGAAAAGCTGTTCTGTTATATTTCTAGCTGAAAACTTTTATCTAAAAGCTGTTTTTCTGAAAAAAAAACAGCTTAAAAGCAGTTCTGTTATATTTCTAGCTGAAAACTTTTATCTAAAAGCTGTTTTTCTGAAAAAGACATCTGAAAAGCTGTTCTGTTATATTTCTATCTGAAAACTGTTATCTGAAAGCTGTTTTTCTGAAAAAGACAGCTTAAAAGCTGTTCTGTTATATTTCTAGCTGAAAACTGTTATCTGAAAGCTGTTTTCCTGAAAAAGACAGCTGAAAAGCTGTTCTGTTATATTTCTAGCTGAAAACTTTTATCTAAAAGCTGTTTTTCTGAAAAAGACAGCTTAAAAGCTGTTCTGTTATATTTCTAGCTGAAAACTTTTATCTAAAAGCTGTTTTTCTGAAAAAGACAGCTTAAAAGCTGTTCTGTTATATTTCTAGCTGAAAACTTTTATCTAAAAGCTGTTTTTCTGAAAAAGACAACTGAAAAACTGTTTTGTTATATTTCTATCTGAAAACTGTTATCTGAAAGCTGTTTTTCTGAAAAAGACAGCTTAAAAGCTGTTCTGTTATATTTCTAGCTGAAAACTGTTATCTGAAAACTGTTTTTCTGAAAAAGAAAGCTGAAAAGCTGTTCTGTTATATTTCTAGCTGAAAACTGTTATCTAAAAGCTGTTTTTCTGAAAAAGACAGCTTAAAAGCTGTTCTGTTATATTTCTAGCTGAAAACTTTTATCTAAAAGCTATTTTTCTGAAAAAGACAACTGAAAAGCTGTTCTGTTATATTTCTATCTGAAAACTGTTATCTGAAAGCTGTTTTTCTGAAAAAGACAGCTTAAAAGCTGTTCTGTTATATTTCTAGCTGAAAACTGTTATCTGAAAGCTGTTTTTCTGAAAAAGACAGCTGAAAAGCTGTTCCGTTATATTTCTATCTGAAAATTGTTATCTGAAAGCTGTTTTTCTGAAAAAGACAGCTTAAAAGCTGTTCCGTTATATTTCTAGCTGAAAACTTTTATCTAAAAGCTGTTTTTCTGAAAAAGACAGCTGAATAGCTGTTCTGTTATATTTCTATCTGAAAATTGTTATCTAAAAGCTGTTTTTCTGAAAAAGACAGCTGAAAAGCTGTTCTGTTATATTTCTAGCTGAAAACTGTTATCTGAAAGCTGTTTTTCTGAAAAAGACAGCTTAAAAGCTGTTCTGTTATTTGTCTAGCTGAAAACTGTTATCTGAAAGCTGTTTTTCTGAAAAAGACAGCTGAAAAGCTGTTCTGTTATATTTCTAGCTGAAAACTTTTATCTAAAAGCTGTTTTTCTGAAAAAGACAGCTTAAAAGCTGTTCTGTTATTTGTCTAGCTGAAAACTTTTATCTAAAAGCTGTTTTTCTGAAAAAGACATCTGAAAAGCTGTTCTGTTATATTTCTATCTAAAAACTGTTATCTGAAAGCTGTTTTTCTGAAAAAGACAGCTGAAAAGCTGTTCTGTTATATTTCTAGCTGAAAACTGTTATCTGAAAGCTGTTTTTTCTGAAAAAGACAGCTGAAAAGCTGTTTTCGGTTATATTTCTGACAATTTTGAATATCAATTTGCATTCATCATTTGCTGACTTTTTTTAAATTGTTGCAGTTAGATTGCAATGTTGTACAAGTATGAGAACAAGAAACCTGAGCAGCATGTGAATCGAGCAAAAAAATCAGACGCCATCATCTACACGGTTGATTCTTCACGTTAGAGTACAAAATTTATTTCAAAATCTTGTATGTACATAATATAGATTCAGTGATGTTTTGTGAAGCAACAAATCTCAGTTCATGTATAAGTTATTCTATTTGGATAAATGTTTTGATGTTATCATTGCCTCTTCTGGTAATTGCAGTTCTTCAGTCGTAAATGAGGAGTATTTTTTAGTTTGTTTTGTTGAGATTGCATGTGACAGCAAGTAGTAGCAGTAGTCGGATAGAAGATTGCATGTGAGATCAAATAGGATGTAATTTTTTTTTAAAATGTAAGCAGTATTTGGATTTATTGGATTGCATGTAGTATTTGGATAACTACATTTGAGTATGCTCACCTTGCAGGCTGCAGTAATTGAGAAGATTATATGAAAGAAAATTTCGGAAAGCTGAGCCAAACGATTTATTCAAGAAAATTCGCAGTAGATAATCAAAATAAATTTGTATTTGTACAGATCAACATTCTCAACCAATTTATTCAAGAAAACAAGCTTACATCATTACTGCTGTTTACATTGTTCAACAATCCCATGTAAACTGAGGAACAACGGCATAGGCTCGATACATATATTCTGAAAACAGGTTCTACAATTTTTTACAAACAATCAATACAACCAAGTTACAAAATAATCATCATTTGTTGCCAAACAGTAACTGCTGCTGCCTGGAGCTGCTGCAGTTGCTTCTTAACTCCTTGTACAAATTTGATTTAAAAAATATACAGTAGGTACATCAAGAAGCAAATAAACAAATAAGAAACTTGTACCTGTAGTCAATATAAAAGCTACATTAATCATAGGAAAAAAATGAAACAAGAATACCAAAGTGGAAAGAATATGAACCAAACATTTGCAGCAACCCTCTTTTGATACAATCAGCTAAGAAGGCACCCAGTTACCCTCTTTGTTTTGCAAACTGAGACCTACATATGAGAAGACTTGAAAGCAATCTTAGGCAGATAACAAAGTAAAATACGGGAAGCATAGACCACAAAATAAAATTCGGGATCAGAAATCATCATCTCCCACTTTGTATCTTCCTTCACAACTAAAACATTAGAGGTGCAGAATTACATCATAAGGATTCACAAATCCTGATAACATCATATTACAAGTGCAGAATTAGAGAGCACAGCAGAATCAGAGAATACTGTTGTGATCATCATATTCACAATTCCCTGAAGTAATAACCAGAGTTGGCCTTTGTTATAAGTGTTTTTTGGGAAAAACTATTCAGAATACTGAAACCCCACACTATACTAAGGCAAAAAAAGCTCCATTACTCCATTCTTTTTCACAAATAAGGATTCACAAATCCTGATGCATCACAATACAGACTGCAGAATCATAAAACACAGTAGAATATACTGAATACAAGTGCAATTCATCTGAACAAATCAGATGCTTCCCAGACCATCAAAACATGCTGGTCTGTTTGCTCCAGGCTCTTTTTTTTTAATTCCCTGAAGTAATAACCAGAGTTGGCCTTTGTTATAAGTGTTTTTTGGGAAAAACTATTCAGAATACTGAAACCCTACACTATACTAAGGCAAAAAAGCTCCATTACTCCATTCTTTTTCACAAATAAGGATTCACAAATCCTGATGCATCATAATACAGAATGCAGAATCATAAAACACAGTAGAATATACTGAATACAAGTGCAATTCATCTGAACAAATCAGATGCTTCCCAGACCATCAAAACATGCTGGTCTGTTTGCTCCAGGCTCTTTTTTTTTTAATTCCCTGAAGTAATAACCAGAGTTGGCCTTTATTATAAGTGTTTTTTGGGAAAAACTATTCAGAATACTGAAACCCCACACTATACTAAGGCAAAAAAGCTCCATTACTCCATTCTTTTTCACAAATAAGGATTCACAAACTCAGCACAGCATTGTATTAGTTTGTGTGCAGTATAAACCATCAGTAGGGACAATCTCCCACCATGTTGTTACTAATATATAACCCATCAGTAGGTGATAATCTGCCACCATGTTGGGCACCCATACTCAGCACAGCATTGTATTAGTTTGCGTGGAGTATAAACCATCAGTATGTGATAATCTCCCACCATGTTGTTACTAATATATAACCCATCAGCAGGTGATAATCTGCCACCAGATTGGGCACCCATACTCAGCACAGCATTGTATTAGTTTGTATACAATATGGAAATTAACCAAGTTAAACACAAATTGCTTTCTCATATCACAGAAGAAGTCATCCTCAAATTTGATTATAAAATTAAGGCCTTACCTTCGTTTAAAGCAAACAACAATAACTACTCCAAAGAGTATTAAAGGATCAGAATTTAACATCATCACTTCCAAAATTTGAAAGTGGGTAGTATCCATTACAAAATTCATCATATCCAGTAATTGCCTTATTTGTCAAATTCCAACATTATTCTGATGGCTACCTGAAAATATGTGATGAGTTCTTCTGGTTTGAGGAAGGTATCAATTTAGTTGGGTATAATTTTCATTAGTGTACACAAACCAATACAATGCTGTGATGAGTATTGGTACCCATCATGGTGGGAGATTATTACCCACTGATGGTTTATATGTTAGTAACAACATGGTGGGAGATTATCACCTTCTGATGGTTTACATTGTACACAATCTAATACAGTGCTGTGATAAGCATTTGATACACATCAGCATGCTGCCCAAAACCATGGAGCAAACCATTTTTTCGGAAAAACACAACAACAAATCCTGCCCATGTCATCAGAACATATCAGATGCTGTCCAAAACCATAAAAACAACAAAATCCATGTTTTAACATTCAGGGTAGCATGAATAATACCAACAAAATTGGATAAGAACATATCAGATGCTACCCAAACCATGAAAATATGCTGGTCTGTTTGTTCTAGGTTCTTTTTTTATAATTTCCTGAAGTAATAACCTGAGTTGGCATTTGTTAAGAGTGTTTTTTTGGAAACACTATTCAGAATACTGAAACCCCACACTCTATTAAAGCAAAAAAGCTCCTTTGCTATTTTCCTTTTTCACAAATAAGGATTCACAAATCCTGATGCATCATAATACAAATTGCAGAATCATAAAACACAGTAGAATATACTGAATACAAGTGCAATTCATCTGAACAAATCAGGTGCTTCCCAAACTTTGAAAAAATGCTGGTCTGTTTGTTCCAGGTTCTTTTTCTTAAATTTCCTGAAGTAACATCCTGAGTTGGCCTTTGTTGATAGATTTTTTTTTTGTAAACACTATTCAGAATGCTGATACCCCCACTCTATTTTGCCAAAAAAGCTCCATTACTGTAACGCCCCGAATTTCAAATAAGGATAAATTCGAGATTTCACAGGATCTTTACTTCACTTCGTACAATTTTACAAGGAAATTTTAAAACTTTTTATTCACAATACATCAGAGTTTTTTTTACACTTGGTTTTTACACAGCGGAAGACTAAAAGATTACAATAATGAAAAAACAACTTGTATAACTTTAACATCATTTGCAACATCTTTAACTTCTAAACAGCAACAGCATATCCACTTTATAACTCCATGAATGGTCCTTTACCTGCATGTCAATCTGTGGGCATGTCAGTTACTTACAACTGACGAAATGTTATACACGGCTATCCTCTCTATGCCGGGAATAGTATAACGATCTCATACTTTAACAAATCACAAAAAGATTGAATGAGCAAGTAAAGTGTCAAAAGTGATTGTTCTAAACATAAGTGTATGTCATGCCTTAATGCCTAATGCACACAATTCTACACTAGGATGACACTAATGCACACTTGTTCGGATTCTATGCATCCCATACTACATATGTCCGAGGACAAGCGCCTACGTTCTCCACAATAAAGGGCTCGATCCCTCGCCATGAAAACTACCCGGTAGCAAAACAAAGTTCAGACTATTCCACGAATTTGAATCCCAGCCTTGGAGTCCACCGCCGGCTGTTATGACAGATTCCACATCGCGCGAATCGTCCCGTATGTGACCCTCTAGCCCAGTATATATATATATATACATTGGAGACGGTAAACACAAAAATCCATCCGTCCGACTACTCAAGATCTTGGAGTCCACCGCCGACCCGTCCTCATAGTCCCGAATTAAAATATAATAATCCGTCTCCCACAGGGCAACCTCAGTCCACCAACTGGGTCTATAGTCTTGGAGTCCACCCCACTTACGTTTCCCTAAGTTTACTACATCTTCACTTATGTGCCTAAATTTTCTTAAGTTCAAGACATGAATAATTTCCATTCAAAGAATTAGTTTTACCTCCTACCGGACTTAATCAACAAATACGAGATAGCTCCATGGCCATATCTCCAAAATCATATCTCAAATCTTTTCTTTCAATAACGCCAGTATCGAGGTCTTACTAACTCTAAGTCATAAACTTTCATGTACAAGAAAACATGGGTACACATACCCTTTAATAATCATGTCTTAAACCTAGATATTTTCATCTTTCAAATTATTCACAAATGTGATTCAATGTCTCATCTTAATTTGTATTCATGAAGTCTCATTTTAATACTACTCATGAGTCTTTTATTCACAATCTTTCAAAAGCCATATTCTTCTTCATGAACAATATTTTCATCCATTTTTAAGTCACTTTAGCAATACATTTCAACCACATCAACATTTCTACACAAAATAAGAGTGTAATCCTTTCAAAAGAATTTGATTCACAACACAATATTTTTCTCTTTTTTAAAAATAAGTGTCATACTCTTTACTAAATAGATTCTAATCACAACCGAAATTTCTTTTTCAGTTTCCCTTCTATTTTCTTAATTGTACATGAAAATCTCAAAAAACTATTTTTAATAATTTCTTCATTATGTTTTATGAACCCTAGAATTTTCCCAAAATGAACACTTTTGAAAGTTTTTACCAAACCGACCCACTTTCGAAACTATTTACCAAATTGACCTACTCACTATCAAAATTGCAGGTCTAGTTTCAACGGACCTCCAATCTCAAATAATAAATGTAGATCGATACATTTCAGGTGTAAATTGATAGAAATTGCATGAATGCAGAGATAAATTTGATGCCAGCCAATCTCGATCACCATTTCTTTATTCACACGTGGCAAAATAATCAATCTTTTCCGTTCTCATTTACCAATTAACAAGTTGTAATTTAATTTACATGATTCACTACTATTTTCACCTCACCCAATAGTATAAATTGTTCTACTTTATTACATCAAAATTTCCATACAAAATATACATTTAGCATACATAAAGTTTACAAGCATTCTAACATGATCATGGTATTAACTCTTTAGTCAAAAATTTATATTATTTACTTAATCATAACAAGAATATTCTCCTTCATAGTATATTATATTAGCATGAAACTTTATCTATATATTTCATCTCAACATCCAACTTATTATACATAAAAAGAAACATGAATTTATCTTTTAATTAAGACATCAAAATTCTATTATTCATCAAACATGCAAGTCTCTACAATTAAGAAGACATAAAATCACTTACTAACATTAAGTGGATTTATTCCTTAACTTAGCAATTTCATGATCAACATCATATACTCATTTATTTTTACCAGAACACATAGTTCTAAAATAAAAAGCATGAGAACACCCACCTTATTGAAGGTTGAAAACTACAAGGGAATGGTTCCTTCTTGCTCCTAGCTTCACAAGTACCTCCTAGTCCTCTTCTCCTCCTAGCAAAAGCTCCAAGCAAGAGAACACTACTTTACTTATTTTTTTCTTTTATTCTTCTCTTTTCTTTTCTTCTTTCTCTTATTCTTATTTATTTTATTGGTGTGAAAAGGAATGAGAAATGAGTTGCTATTTATAGGACAATGCTAGGGTTCAATTTGCAAAATTACACACCTAATAAATTACTAAATTTATTTTTCCAACCTCTCATTTTCTTAACTTCCAAAACTCCCAACTTTTCAAGTTCTCCACCTCTTCAAAACCTAACCCCCAAAACCTCTTCTAATTCTCAACTCCCCTTGCACAGCCGAAATACTCCTCACCCCGGGTGCACACAGCATGCTTCGGCAGGTGGCCCCCTTCACACAATGCCACGTCAAGGCATAGGTTGACTAAGTCAACCTCCACATTCAAACAGCACATATCTGTGCTATTAATCCCGTGGGCCCACCTTCCAACCCATTTACATTCCACCTATTACAAATTCAAACAGCCCATAAGTGTGTGCTGTTCTTATGGTCGTGGGCCCCCAACCTGAACATAATTTTAAATACTATATATACTATATATATATACACCATATACCATAGTATTAAATACCATAATATTAAATAAAAAATTAGTTTATCTAAAATTTATAATGCAAAAATAAATGTGCATACATTTTATGAAATTCATTTCGAGAAAAGATACGCTCAAATGCGTTCGCCAAAAACAAACACGTGCGTCGCACGTGAAAACATGAAAATGCGAAAATCGACTTTATTGATGAAAAGTTATTAAATATAATCGAAAACAATACAAGTAAAATTACATTTACTAATTTACATATATTTCATGATGAAATCACAGCACGTAGAAAGCACGTGCATTATACGTGCAGAAAATTGAAAAATGCATTTTAATCAAATAGGGGGAAAAATAGATTTCCGTTTTATAAAATAGATTTAAATACATAAAAATAAATAATTTAAACCTATAGAAAACATTGTACGTAGTGGTGGAAACACGTGCATCAAAACACGAAAAAAGCACGTAAATCCCAGGGATTAAATATTATATTTTAGTTGACTAAAATCAATACGAAAAATGTATAAATAGTACGAATCCAAAATATGTAGTGAAACACATTACCAAATATACGTGCGTAACACCCAGGGACAAGATTGTAATTTTCAATTTTGCGGGGTGTTACAATTACTCCCTTCTTTCATTACAAATAAGGATTCACAAATCCTGATGCATCATAATACAAACTGCAGAATCATAAAACACAGTAGAATATACTGAATACAAGTGCAATTCATCTGAACAAATCAGATGCTCCCCAAACCATCAAAACATGCTGGTCTGTTGTTCCAGGTTTTTTAGTTTAAATTTCCTAAAGTAATATCCTGAGTTGCCCTTTGTTTTGGGTTTTTTTTTTTTTTTTTTTTTGAGAAACACTACTCAGAATACTGATACCCCCCTCTTGTCGAAAACCATGAAAACAACATAATGCAGAAAAAATACAACCTAGTCGCAGCCTCAGATTCATCAAATCAATGATAAAAACTCCATACTAGAGCTGCATTTTTTACAATGCCACACCCATTAGTACAAAGCACAATATCAACATTGACTAAAATCCGTTCATCATTGACTATAACGACATCATTTTCGTTAGGTTTAAAAAACCAATTTGTTGGTATTATTCTGAATAGTGTTTAAATATCATACTTATTGCTCTTGAAGTATTCTGAATAGTGTTTCCAAAAAAACACTTAAAACAAAGGCCAACTCAGGATATTACTTCAGTAAATTAAAAAAAAGAACCTAGAACAAACAAACCAGCATGTTTTCATGGTTTGGGGAGCAACATGATTTGTTCAGATGAATTGCACTTGTTTTCAGTATATTCTACTGTGTTCTGCGATTCTGCAAATGTATTATGATGCCCATCAGGATTTGTGAATCCCTTTGATATTTGCAGTGAAGGAAAAACACAATCATATTTGTCGTAGGCTCAGATTGTTCAAATCAATGATAAAAAATCCACAATAGGGCTGCATTTTTTACAATGCCACGCCTATTGCCACTAAGTACAATGTTCACCCCCCCATGCCCTTCCCACATTGTCGCCGACAATAACTGAATTCATCATAATTGTTTACCATAATGGATTCAGTCTTACGTAACCTTTCATTCCAAACATCAACCACAGATCAGTTTAAAGGGTATTATACATCATTTCAATGGTTGTTCAATCATATACCCCAATCTCAATATCCGTTGCTTGTCGATACAACCAAGCAGAAAGTGGCAGTGGGGTGGGGGAGGGACACATTCCGCATTGAATGAAAACCTATCATCATTGCCTATTACGACATCATCTTTGTTAGTTTTCAAAAAAGTGTATTTCAAATCGCATACTGCTACCGACAATTCCATCCATTTTTCTGACCAATCATGTGCACATAATTATTTCCGCGTGTAGTACCTGTTCATCCATAAATTGTCAAGATGAAATCACACACCTTGCAGAAAAATAAAATTACATTCGAAACAGTTCGAAAAATAGATGCAATGAAAATGTTTACATTCAAATTATATTAGTGTGTTGCATTCCACATTGCCATGGCAATATCATCTCTTTTCCTATTCATACGGTTCAATTGGGAAGATGATAAATCCAACCCCTGAGATGTGGAGGCGATATCTTCGGTGTGTTGTTGATGTACTAATTGTTCATCGTCGAGTTCCTCCAAAAAAGCATCGTTTTGTGAGTGCATACATATAAAATTGTGGAGTGCACAACAGGCTGTGACCATCATAACTTGTCTTGTAAACAGGTAGTTTGGCATGTTCTCAAAGATGGCAAACCTCTTCTTGAATACACCAAACGCTCTCTCAATCACATTCCGTAGCCTAGCATGCTGTTTATTAAAAAGTTGCCTCGGTTGAGCTGGGGCATGGTTGGCCCCTTGAAAGTCCAGTAAGTGGTATGGCTAACCACAATATGGCGCTAAAAAACCAGGCATATTTGTGTAACCACAATCCACTAGGTAATATTTATCGTTTGGTGGGATTTCCAACAGCCTTTGTGCTAATGCACTCTGTATCACACGGGAATCATTGGCACTGCCTTCCCATCCCGCGTAAACAAATGTGAACAACATGTTAAAATCACATGCTGCCAGAATATTTTGGCTAATAAAACCCTTTCGAGAGCGACAAGCATTGCTGCGAACAGCAGGTACAGTAGCTTTGATTAATGTGCCATCAGCAGCACTAATAGCTCCCTACATTAATGAATTCGAATAATAAATATTACGTGCAAACGTTGAAAAAACTTTAATAGTGCATGACGGGTGAAGGTAAAAAAATACCTTAAACCACGGATAAAAGTCTGGATTATTGAGGATCCTTTGAGGTACTTGTGTAGTGTCGGGGGGGGGGGGGGGGGGGGGTGATAAGTGTTGTTGCCGCTCTTACCAAACCTTTCGATACTAGTGTAAAATGCTTTTCAATTGTTTGAAGTGAGTGGTTAAACCTATTAGTGACTAGTCGCATTCTTGAACTGTGACCGACAATATACAAGAAAATTGCCACACTTTCCTCGAAAGACACGCGCCTGCGTCTTGAAGACTGTTCTGTTTCGTCAAGATAGTTCCCATTTTTTAGAAAAGCACACAAGGCCATGAAACAATCTTGGTTCATACGGAATATTTCATGAAACGTGGACTGGGAACCCTCTAACATTTCATTCAGATATTCACGTCCTGTTTGTTTTTGAGAGGACGTTGCACTTTCTTTATTGTCAAGTTCTTCACATAATTCAGCTAGGAAGATTATGTTCATCAACTGATCAACATTGTCACTACTGGATGAAGAAGTGTCCATAACAGAGATTGCACTTGCAATAGTAACTCACTATGACAAAAAGATAGAAATCAAATGGAGAAAGTAATAAAGTTCACTACTAATAGCAAATCGTTTTTGTTAAAAAAATAAAACTCAATGTGAATGAAATAAGTACCGCAATGTTACACCATCAAACCGTCATAGTACATTACATCTCACGCAAATACGCAAATAATAGTAAAAAAATAGTACACATTATGACTTCTTCATCCCATTCAACCGAATGGAATGGCTACTGCCTACCATACATCCTGACCCAAGCCTCCTGATGTGTTGGGGTCAGACGGAGGAAACTATGACAAGCACGAGGATTTCCTACTAGGTGGGCTATTGCTTTCACAGCTTCATCGGGATCAATCCATGTCATCGCCAAGATTATATCCTGGCATTGATCCAACTCGGCCAAAGCAGGGTCAGCCGAGACATTACTTTCCACCTCTATTTTTTTCTTCAGCTTGCTTCTTTTTACCTCCTCAGTTTCCATACAGGAGCTAATATAATCTTTCACAACTGACATGGCTGATCCCCGGCCACTTGAGGTACCGGATTTTCTCTTACGAGAGCCCGACCCCAACCTAATGGTACATCATCATCGTCCTCAAGTACATGTACGTTTGACTGATGAGGGTGGCCAAACTCATAATTCATCCTCCGCTCCTCATCATCATCCAACACCCTTTGGGTGGAAGCCCTTGTCACATTGCCCTGGGCAGTAGACTCTTCCATTATTTTAGTCAAAGCATCAAAATCTGTCAACCCCTTATGTTCAAATCTTTTGGCGGCAGGATGCATCTAATCATAGAATTTGTTGTTACTATGCAAGTATTAGAGTCAAGATGAAGTATAATAAAAAGGATTCATAAACAAAAATCAAACTTTGAGATTATATATATTAACCTTAACATATTGTTCCCAAACTGGTTTCTCGCAAGTAACGGTTTCGTTGACTTCATCCCAACCAAAACCGCTCTGTTTCTTCATATCAGAAAACACCTTCCACTCTGATTTAAGTCTCTGATATTTTGACTTCAATTGTGCTACCGTGAATGAACGGCCACACGCAACTTGCATTTGTAGAGCAAAATTACTCCAAGTTTTTACGTCGAATGTGTTGCTTTTTAGGCAATCACTGTCAACTGCAGCCTCCATAAGGTTGACAAAATAATGCACAATATGGGGAGGCCACTTCCCATAATCCTCCTCCACTGCCTTCTCCTTCCCCCTACCCTTATTACTCATCTATATTGAAGAAATACCGATAAAAAAAAAAAAATGACAAATTCCTTCAATTAGTCCTTGTGATCGGATAACCGTAGGTTGCAAGGAGCCACCGGTTAAACAAAAAATTGGCAATAGCATATCATCAACTAATCTCAGTTTGGACCGCATATCATCAAAAAAATTTTGGTCCAAAAGCCTATTAAAAATTGGCGAAAATTCGTACAGAAAAACAACCAAATAAAGTGCCTGACGGATCATACCTTTGACTGGAATTGAACAAGGAAGAAATTGTCAGCAAAGGATTCGACCTTGAGCAGTTTTTTTATTCGATTTGCCCGTCGTTCCCTAGCTCTTCTCCTGTATGCAGCACGGGTAGTGCAAACCATTAAACCCTCAATCGAAACCCCTCAACCCCTCACCAAATCGACAGAAAAAGAGACTGGTATTGAAGTCACCAGCGAGAGAATCAGACGTTTGGGTTCGATTTCACAGTAGAATCATTCCAAAAACGTTGATTTGGGGGGGGGGAGATCAGATCTGTTCTGAAAAAGAAGGGAGGAAGAAGATGCCGTACGGGGAAAAAGGAGTAGGGTTAGCTTCCTCAAGGGAGAGACGGGCGAGAAGAGAGTGAAGGGGGTGTCGCCGATAGTGAGGGAGACCAGATCTGGAATGGGAAAATCCAGAGGAAGAAGACAACGAATAGAGCTCGTGAGTGATGTGAGAAGAGAGGGTGAGAGTTTTCTTTCGAAAAGAGTGGGGGAGGAAGAAGACAACGAAGGAGGGGGCTCGTGAGTGAGGTGAGAGGAGAGACTGGATTAAAGTTTTCGAAAAAGAGGGGGTATCAGTATTCTCAATAGTGTTTGGAAAAAACACTCAAAACAAACGCCAACTGAGGATACTGTTTTCAGAAAAAAGAAAAAAAAAATGAAACAAACGCACCCTAAACTTTTCTATGTTTCCTAGTTTAATGAGCATGTATATTATTTGCTACAATATGTGTTTACTCAACCAAGTATAAAATGTTAGTACAAAATGTGATTTTTCACGGTTCATATTCATCCGAGATGAGCTTCTTCTGTCAAGATAGTTGGTTACTTGTAGCCACAACAACAGTACCCGAGAAGTTGAATTGTGTGTATAAATAACTTTAGTCGTATGATCGGAGTGGTAATCTTTGACACCGGTTTCTGTAGGAAGAGGTGACCGTCGGTAGTGGATCATAGTGCAGTATAGGTAGGGCATGAGAATGAGTTCGTGTTTGTATTTGTGCTTGTGTTTGGGTGTTGCATGCATGCAGGGCTGGCCCGGAGATGCGGGTTGCCTTAGCCAAGCTCATATTTTGTTGCCCCTTAGTAATTTTTTTAATAAAAAAACGAAAGGTAAAAGTAAAAGCAAATAAAATAAATTTTCGCAAAGCCATGGAAAACACCAAATGTATATTAAGCCATGGAAAGCAATTTATGCAAAAAAATTTCATAATTTAAAATAAAAATCAATCTAGAAACTGAAAATTTTGTAATCTCCAAAGCTATAGAACATTTAGCAAACTAAGATTTACCTATGTGAAAAGACCTTAGGCATAGATCACAGAAACTATCATCTTTTCTCTTATTTCTATTTCTGTTATACATTATACTGTAATGGAGGGGAATTACAATATAGTCATTTTGGATTACTTTACTCTCTTGTATATGGTTCTTAGCCAAGAAATTTAACACTAAATAAAAGAAGGGGATGTGATTTAAACAGTGCAATAATTGGCATCTTTTTTCTTGGAGTTGTGCTCAATTACCAATCTTTGATAGTGATGATGATCGACAATAAATGATGATGAAATTACCTTACCTTAAACTTTGTTGCAACACTTAGCTTCTACGAATCTACTCCACTGGATCTATACAGACTATTTGCTGCATTCTCAGATTAAGTAAGCATCTCTGATGCAAATATTTTAGGAAGACGACATTTGCAAGAAGCCAGGAGTTGAATAGAATCCATGTGTAATAAATCTCTATTCTTCTCCAGAAACCCTTAAGTGTCATATACACAACCTAATCACAAAAGGAAATATTTGATTGTCGAATCAGCTAAAATAGAAGCTACATAAGGATTGTAAAGAATCCATTCACTAACCTCCCCTGCATAATGGCTAACACAAAAGCCCTTCCCTCTTTCTCCTCTGAAGCACGTATTAGATTATAGATGCTGCTTAAGCTTGTTAGCAAATGTCAGATCAGTACCATTTGAAAATGTCGACTCCTCATCCAACAAAGACAACAACCCTAAAGGTTTCTGCATAAATATCAAATATTAGAGACTAATTATAAAGCAAAAATTTATTGCTCAAAAAAATTATAAACCAATAGTAACTCTGTTGAATAAAACAAGTGTAAGCTTTACTGAAAAAATGAAAGATATGAACAAGGGATAGGGATCTGACAGCAGGGCATGATATGGGTTACAGTTAGGAGACTGAAATGTCAATGTAGGAGACTGAAATGTCAATATGGGTAACATCAGGGCATGATATGGCATAGGGGTGGACAACTATTATCCGAACCGACCAATCCGAACCAATCCAATCCGAACCGACCGGTTTTTAACCGAACTAATTGGGGATTTGGATTGGACCGGTTCTTGATCTTCAATAACCAGTTGGATCGGTTCGGTTGTTGGATGAGGCTTTTAAATAACCGATGAAACCGATCCAACCATACCTCTATGCATAAGTCCATAAAAAATATAGTTCTCCTTTAATTTCTTGAATATACAAATAGTCCTTTCTCATTTTTCTTGAGATACAAACAGTCTTTTTAAATTTCTTTAATACAAACCGAGCAGTTGTTCTACCTATGTTTTAATTCTCCATAATCCTATGTGTTATGTTGTTGAGAAATGCTTGATTTACAGTGTGACCCAACTTAATTGAATCATAAAGTTGATGTAACATTCAAGTCAAGCAGAAATTATTTTCTAAATCTTTTTTTATTGCAACTGAAATTCAATTAGCTATGGTTATTGATATTTCTTTAAGGATAATAAACTAAGATTACAGAAGGTGCAAGTGAAAAAGCAGTTTATCTCACTCATTTAAACGTCATAATCTCAAACAATTAGTGCAAAATTTTTTAACAACTTGTGGTTTTATGAATCTTCATTTTAATTCATTTCTGAATAACAAATAGCAGGTTGTTTCTTAAGTTTGCATGAAGTTGATCTTTTAAATTTCAACAAAATTATGAATGATGTTGAAGGTGAAAAGTAGCACGCCAAACCGACCATCCAATCCAATCCAAACCGAGCTTAATCGGATTGGATGGAAACCGATCCAATTAAGGTTCGGATTGGTTGCGGATGAGAAAATTAAAAAACCGATCTTCTTTGGATCGGTGGTGGATGGTCCATATTAGGTCGGATACCGACCGATTCCCACCCCTAATATGGCATATCCTGTATTTGAGGAATTTTCAATCCAAACACTAACCTTATATGAGATCAGAAATCTTGTGGACATGAATATATAATTTTACAATAGTCCATGCTTGTGATAAAACATGAATATATTTAAATATGCTGGCAGTTGGAAGCAAAGAAAAAAATCCCCCTGGTTTTTTTATTTTGATGACTAAACATCTTTTCTAAAAAACTATCAGAAACTACAGCATTACCCTGGATAAATATACGTACTTTCTCGAAAAGATTCAGACAATCCTGGTTGTCTTCAAAATCAACTTTGTTCCAGTCTATGTCGTCATTAAGATATTCCTAGAATAAGAAATCATAATAGTGTCACAATATTAGATATAGATGACATAAATGATCAATCATAAATACCCGAAAGTTACCTCTTGTTCCAACTTAAATAAATGGCGATTACAATGTTGCTGCAACCTTTCATTAGCATAGTTTATGCAGAACTGTTCGAAACTGTTTTTCTACAAAAGTGAATAAACAATCATTTTCTTTTGTAAACAATCATACCATTATGCTGTTACAAAATCATTGCTTGTAAACAATCAAAAAGGTTCTAGCTGGAGTTCTGATATGGTTGATGCTTCAGGTTCGATGACCATGCTTGTCGTGCATCTTGATTTTCAAATTTAAATTTCTAAATAGATGTGCAATGTTTACATATACAGATTAATCTTTTTTTCATGCTCTCTGTGAATGTTTCTTATCGTACAAAATGAATATTTCTATCAGATAGCAGGTACTACAAATATACCATTTTAACATCCTTATATAACCCATTTAAAAGAAATTTAACATCCACCAATGATGAACTTCAATACCCTTTTAACATACATTGTTCGGTTGTTTGCCATATCAAGACATTTACATAATTTCATATTTCCACCAATTTCATTCTTTATTCATTCTATATTTCTATCAAGACATCTACACAGTTATTAATAGTCCAGATTTCATTCTATATTTTCAAGTTGAAGTTGATAGTTTCCCAGTACATCACATTCACAGTAAATCAAAATTCACAGTAAATCACTAAATTGAAAGGAGAAGACAAAAAGAAGAAAAGTAGATATAATATCTTTGATGGGGACTGGAGAGGAAGGGTCGAAGAAGATTAAGGACTTAGGGTTCGATTAGGGCAAGGGTTATGTTTAGGGTTTTGATGGAAAGGGCGAGCCGTCGCCCGTCGCCCGTCGGAGCCTCGGTGGAGCTACAGACTACAGTTGGATACTAGTCGTATACTCGTATGGTGGAGGAGCGGAGTAGCGGTGGAGGAATTTGAGTTTTCGATGGAGAAAGAGAAAGAAAAAAGGAAAGAAAATGGGGAACCGGAAGAAGAAGAGAAAGAGAGAGAGAAAGAGGAGAGTTAAAAAAATAATGGAATTTTACACACAGGTCCTTAAAAATTTTTATTTTACTAAATATATATATATATATTGATTTTTTTTTTTTTACAATTTTGTTGCCCCATTAGTGGGGGGTTGCCCAAGCCCAGGAGCTTGCTGGGCTTGCCCCTGGGTCGGGCCTGGTCGTATACTCGTATGGTGGAGGAGCGGAGTAGCGGTGGAGGAATTTGAGTTTTCGATGGAGAAAGAGAAAGAAAAAATGAAAGAAAATGGGGAACCGGAAGAAGAAGAGAAAGAGAGAGAGAAAGAGAAGAGTTAAAAAAATAATCGAATTTTACACACAGGTCCTTAAAAAATTGTATTTTACTAAATATATATATATATATATATATTGATTTTTTTTTTTTTACAATTTTGTTGCTCCATCAGTGGGGGTTGCCCAAGCCCATGGGCTTGGCCCTGGGCCGGGCCTGCATGCATGATGGCAGTGGGAAGCATGCTAGTGTTTGTGTCCATGCATGAGGGTGAGTGAAATTATGTAAAAAGCATGTTTATGTTTTTATCTTCAACGATGAAGTAAACAAATGGTTAAAATAATCTGTTATATTTCGTTAAAAACTTTTTAATAAAATACGGGGGCTTCGACCAACCCTTTATGATTAAAAAAATATATATATTATGGATAAAGAAAACCATATGATGCCTGGAATAGTTTATGGTTTGTGGTCTTAGGCTTTGTTTTGGCAATAGTTTTCAAGAACCCAAAAACAATTTTAGAGGTCGAAAATCATGTTAGTTTAAAATTAAGGTGTTTTTTAAATTGTGTTTGCCGGAAATAGAATTTCAAAATATACCCTTTTTTTTTCCCATTATCTCTCAGTTTCTCACATAATTCACAACTCATGTAATGCTTTTAACTCCTCCCTTCTCCCTCCCATCTGCACTTTTGCCTTATTCTTCTACTCTCCGCTCTTCCATCTGAACATGTGCCTTTCCTCCTCTTCGACCACCGGCACATCTATATAATAAAACACAGAGAAAGCTATCAAGTGGCTCTCCTTCAATTCTCCCAAAAATCAAAGGCCCAGATTTAATCTCACAAAACATATTTTTTCCCCAAAACTCAAGTTCAAATTCTCACCCAAAACAACTCCTATATTTATTTAATTATTTCTCTCTCTCTCTCTTCCTCCCTCTTCTATTCAAAAAATTAAGAAAATAAAAATTTTAAAAAATTTTTTAAAATAAAAAACTAAAAAAATTAAAAATTAATTTTTTTTTACAATAATTCAAAAAAATTAAAAAAAATCATATAATATGTTTTTTGCTGGACCCCCAAAAGTGTCTCATATAATATGTTTGCTACTTCAATCAATTTGCTGGATCTCCAAAACTATATATTATATGATCAAACAAGGTGTACCGTTCCGAAGACGTGTCATAGGCACGTGTCAACGGACAAACCTAGTAGATTAATATATAGTAGAAAACCTTGAAATAATGATGGATTATTTGCAAGCACAAAAAATTTCTTGTTGTGCTACCATCAACAATAAATTAATCACAACAAACTCATCCATTGCAAATGTTTTGACATCCGCACGAGATTCTACTGAATTGTTGCAGGTGTTGACAATTACAAGGGAACAATTGTAATAAACAATATTCATTATCAAAGTAGAAATAAAATATTTAATTTTTAAAATAAATTAAGTATGAACACATGCTTTACACTTATAATTTTGCCGCTCAACAATTTGATGCTAAAAAAAACCCATACTTCTCAAATATTAAGCGGTAATAAAAAAACAAAAAACAAACCCAAAAAAAAAAAAAAAAAAAAATCCTCATCTTTTCCTCCCCCCCCCCCCCCCCCCCCCCCCAAAAAAAAAAAAAAAAAAACACAAAACCCTCATCTTCCCCTTTCCCCCCGAAAACCAGAACCTCCTCCTCCACGCCTCATCCTCCCAGTCACCTCCTCCTCCACGCATCATCATCGCTGCGTCGTCCTCCACACCAATGACTCGAGCGTCCTCCAACCTGTCCTCAGGTATATCATTCTTCCTCTCTCTCTTCTTTCTGTTTAGCGCACACTTGAGGTGAATGATTTGATTTGGTGAAGTTGGATTTAGATTAGATTTTGATGGTTTGATTTTTCAATGTCCATATATGGCATCAATAGTGGTATTGATTTGGGACATGGGGATTTTACTAGTAAAGTTTTTATTTAATTTGAGAAGGATTTTACCAATGGGAAACTCTACATTAATATGTGTTTATGTTTACTTGTACAAGAATCAGTGACTAGTATAAGCCCAATCCTCTACTAAAATTATAAGTTGTGCTCAATCGTCTCTATTTTGATCACTTTACTATCCTCTTAAACTTGTGAGCCCTTTTTATTGAAAGGGTTTTATCAATTCTGGAAGTTCTTCTTTCCCATGTATTATCACAAGTATTATCAGCAAATCATCTAGCAACAAGGTATTATCAGCAAGTCAGTATCTGTTTATCTTTAACAAAAACTGCAATCACCTTCTAAAAAAATACAGCTATAATCCTCATCTTTGTGCAGTGCATCATGTGCACTAACAAATGTAACAATATCCATTGCTCCTTTCAGTTGAAGAGATTTGCGTGGTACAATAAAAACTGATCCACATGTGGTAGCCCGTAAATAGTTACCATGATACCATATAAAGTTTTACTAGTCACTCTATCAGCATCAAAAACATCAAGTACTCTTACTATCTTATCCATAGCAGAAAAAACTTATCAATAAAGCTAGTAATGAAACAAATTATGGCCTAACTGAAAAAAGACCAAAGCATAATTGCAAAACTATAAATATACATAAAAATTATATATTGGAGATAGCATTCACAATAATTTTTTAACTAATCAATCATGCGCATAGTATTGGCTATTAATAGCTGGGATATATGCTTAACCAGAAGCAAGTGGGAAACAAAGCAATATTAACTATATAATAAAGGATATTGTTAAACATCTATGCGTCCAAATTAGTGAAGGTGCCAAAATAGACTACCGTTTCTACTCACACATCACCTAAATACTATTTTTCCTTTACATTACATATTTTTTTTGGCTAATCCTGTACATTATGTATGAGATAGAAAAAACATAAACATAAACAAATATTAATGTAGAGTTTCCTATTAATGTAGAATTGTGATACTAGAAATTGAACACAAGAAATTTATTACTATAAAATGGCTTATTTTTATGAGAAATTTTGAAGTTGCTCCTAATTAGTATGCCGACAAGTGAGAACTCGCCCTCCTTTTGTTCTTGCTTATTTCTTGTTTTTACTTT